>JAABOM020092766.1:0-28234 GCA_011800125.2 Solanum clarkiae | reverse complement strand
CATACTCACGCACCATAAGTTAGTAAAATTTAAAATATGCCTCAATCACAACAATTTTTTCGAATGAGCAATTGACCCCCATTTAGATAAATACGGGGTCTAACATTTTTCACTATCATAATTGATACAGTTTATTAAATATATGATATAAATGTCCACATTAACAGCAAACATTTTTTATGAAGCAAAAAAAAAAAAGAATCTCTTCTAAATTCATTATGTATCAGCAATTAACATACCAGTAATACTGATACAACTAATAGGCCAAATAAATAACTGATACAATCACAACTATTTTTTACACTCACAATAACATGTCTGTTTCAATATTACAAAAATAATATATAATAACTAATAATAATCATTGGCAAACAATTCTATCACTTTTTCTTTGCACATATGTAGAGAAGAATATATTTTTCTATCAAACATTTTCACCCTAAAATTGAAGTCATTAATTATCTTGTATTTCCCCATCAGTGCAACCAAAATAGCTTTTTTCTTAAACATTTGTTTCTCTTTGATCTCTACAATAGTTGCATCAATGCCAACGTTTGATACATATAATTCACATGAAAAATCAAGTTTATCTAATTCAACCAAATCAATTATGTACAATTAATAGCCCCATTCGTAGTATCAACAACTTGTAACTCCGCGTCCATTAGATCAACTGTATCAACATAGAGCGAGTACATACCAAGATCTGGTTCCTTTTTTTTGACTTCAACATATAACATTACACCTATGTCATTGTGAATTGTGATTGGCGATGAATTTCCTTCAATCACATACCAGATCAGTATTTTTTTTCTATTTTCATAGATGTCCAATTCCGCAGTGATGGTTGCTTTCAAATTAACAAACAATATATTTTCTGTTGCAAAGTATTCCATCACTCTTATACCTTACGCAGATGACATCATTTTTCTAAATTCCTAAATGTCACAGCAGGATCGAGACATTCATGCCGTTTGAATTTGTGAAAAAAGGACTAATGCATTTTCTTGGATTTTTTTCGGTCTAATCTCCCTTCAAGATTTTTTTTAGTTAGAATTTTGAAATTCCCAGTCTGTTACACATACACAGCTAATCAACTTAACCAATGCAAATGTTCACACGTGATTTGGGGGGGGGGGTCAGTTTTTAATTATAGAAACAAACCCCCTTTTTAACGCAACTAATTCAATTTTACCTAATTTTTTGCCTTGTATCAGCTCTCAGCTGATATATCAACTAACCTTTAGAAAAGTTGAATTTTTCGTAATTATAAAAAGGTCGGGACAGAATGAAATTAGGGCCATAAAGTATGAGATTTAAATAATTTATAAATGTAAAGGGGTATATGAATGTAAATAGTTTGCTATAAAGAGGTACAAGCTTAGTTTTCCCATTTTTATTTATTTTATCTTGGCCCAAATGAGCCTACTAGCCGTTAGAGCTTGAGTAATATAGGTTGGGCCAGCTCGTGGACCAAATAAAAATAATTAAAACTAAAATAAAATACTTACTATAACCAAAGGAGTTTAAACCTAGAGTATTAAAATCATACATTTAAATATTACAAAATTCAAAACCTAAAGTTTTTAAATATTTTCTTGTATGCAAAATATTTATCTAAAATGACAATGATTTCAGATTGAACTACAACTAAATCTTTATTTGAAGACAAATTAGTTAATATTTTTAAAATTATTTTATTTATAAAGTTGAGACTTAGTTAACAAATAGTAAACATGTAATATTGTTTTGTAAATATTTATGTTAATATTTTAAAATTTGAATTTAATTATAAATAACACTTATATATTTTTTTTAAAAAAAAGCAAGTTGGCATGATGCAGCCGTAGCTCACGTAGTTGTGGGTTGGACTAACTATTTTTTGGTCCACTAAAATAATGGACTAATCCAGCCCGACCCGTAAAATTTTAAAGGAAAACTAAGCTAATGCCCCTTTGAAGCAAACTACTTACATTCATATATCTCCTTATATTTATGCCCCTAATCAATTATAATTAATACCCTCCACCGTATAATATCGATACGGTATCAATATACTGGTGGTGTGTCACAGAGGATTAAACTTAGTCTTCTATGATATTTATATGGTATCAATATACCAATGGAGTATCAAATAACATATATTTTATTTAGTTTAATAAATAAGATTCTAACTTTAATAATTTTTTCTTAATTAATTTTATTATTTATTAATAAAAGAGCTTAAATCCTATATGATACCGATATGGTATTTATATACCATTGGAGTATCATAAAGAATATATTTTCTACTAATTTAGAGTTTAATAAATATTTTATCTTAATTATTTTTTAGTTATTTCTTAAAATAAATAACTCAATCTAATATGATACTGTTATAGTACACCAATATAGAACAATATATGATGGAGTATCACAAAGAATATATTTTATACTAATTTGGAGTTTAATAAATGATTTTTCATTTATTTTTGAAAAAAGAGTCTAATCCTATATGATCCAAATATGGTATCAATAAATCGATGGAGTATCACAAAATTATATTTTCTACTAATTTAGAGTTTAAATAATTTTCTTTAATTATTTTTTATTTATTTCTTAGAAAGGAGTTCAATCCTATATGATACAGATAGGATATTAATATGCTGATGAAGTATCACGAATGATTAAGCACAATCTTATATGATACCGATATGGTATCAATATACTAATAGAGTATCACAGAGGATAAGGTCCAACTAGTCAATTTGGGTATGAGGGTAATTATTTATTGCCGAATGGGAATTATTTGTAATTAGTTTAAGCAAGGACAAATATTGGTAATTATTTTTATGTTATGAGTATTTAGTATAGTTTTTTCAAATTTAAAAGTTTATATTGACTAGTCTAAATGAGATGATCTGACTTATATTAACCGCTCTAATGTTTAACAATAACTCTATAATCAATTACGATGATACACTTTAGAACTTTGATTGAATTTCATAACTTTCACACTTTTTTACAAAAAATGTTGGAGTTATTACCATGAAGATTGATGATTTGATAGATTCTAGAATGGGACCCGATCCTATTCCATATATGGGTAGGTGTACTTAGTTTATACAACTAAAAGCATAGATTCTAGAATGGGACCCGATCCTATTCCATATATGGGTAGATATACTTAGTTTGTACAACTAAAAGCGACATTTGGCATAGTTCACTGTCAGTAATAAATTTTTGTAAGTGCTTGAGTGCAGCAGGCCTGTTGGCCAATAGAATGATTCCATGTACAGGTGGTCCAAGGGCACAATTGTAAAAGATGATGAGCGTGAATATATATTGAGTGTGTGACAATTTGAAAGATTATCTTCCACATCAACAAGTGCAGAAATGTTCGTCTAAAATTACGATAAAAATTAGCAAAGTCTTTCAAGCTTTCAGAAGATTTGTTTTGCTATTATTGATTTTATTTCTGAGTGATCTCTAATGTAAATCAGAGCCAGATCTATTGTAACACCCCGAAAGTTTGAAGTTCAAACTAAGGTAAAAATCTAAAAATTTGGCTATTGGATCGAAATCACGAGACCTAAGTACGGATTGTGGTTCTATTTACGGATTGTACAAAGGCCTTGTGGATTGGGGATTTAGTTTGGGAAAAGTTTTAAGTCTAGAAGTGAAGCATGAGATGGTTTATGGGTCATGGATTGTTCTACTTATCATGGAACAGGTCGTCACTTTGGGGCTTGAAATAATGATTTTTAGATCTTGGTTTATGAGGGACAGGATGGGTCGTGAACTCAATTACAGACCGTAGAAGGTGACCATAGAGTGAAAGTCAGAAAATAAGAAAAAAGAGCTAAGGTTTATGAGACCCCAAAGTACGGGTCATACATCCCTTTATAACCCATAAACAGGCCTTCGTGTTTTGGTCCGTCTAATTTTTATGAAGGGTGTTTTCATTATTTTCTTGCATCCTAAACCCAATGCTATGTTATTTTGGCTTCTAATATGTTCCATATTAGTTCTAAACTATCCCCTTTAACCTTATTGCTAAATCATTCTTCAAAAGTCCAAAGTCCCAAATCCTCTCAACCTCCCAAGGTCCTCCATTGAAGATAAAGCTAGGTTTTCAATTTTCTTCTTCAAAGTTCGTGATTTATTCCATAGATCTTCAGCTGAGGTATGTGATTTTGATTTGTAGGGTCCTTTCATCCACAAAGCTCAAATTTCTCTACTTCAAGTTGGTTCTAGGGTTTATGAATATCATAAATTTTCGTGAAATTTTTTTAATTATGAATTCTATGATACATTCCTAGTTATACGAAGTATAGTAATATCATGTTATGGTGTATGATGATTATCGAGCTGAAATTTATGTTTATCCTAAATAGAGTTTTACAATGATCATGTTGGATCGATTTAAATGATTTTCAACGATTTCATTCTATCTTACATATATATGATATATATGAATTGCATGATTAAAGCCTTTAAGCATGAACCCCAAGTTTTACACCCAGACTATGTGACAGAAATGTTTGTGAATGAGTGAAGGTTTCAATCTATGTTAGCGTAACATGAAAGTTTTGAATGATCAGGGCTACCAATCATATTATGAATCCATGGAAATTCTATGAGAATTATGCAAGTTTATGAGATATGTTTTTGTATACGTGTCATGAATGTGCTTATGACTATTTATTCTATGGGGTTTGACCTATTGAAGTTGAGTATGAATGAATGATAAAAGCGTGAGTCTGATCACCTAGCTACGATTATGAGGTTATGATAAAGTCCATTAGTAGAGGCATAAACAAGACTTAGGAGATATCCTTATAATAATAATTAAAGTTCTAAATGTTCATGGGGTGGGTTATTAGAATAGAATACCTCTCCATGGTAAATAATTCTATGATGCATACTTATGATCGTTCCATGAGAGCCATACTTAGCACTGAGTGAACCTTGGGATATAAACGGAAGTTCCTCGGTAGCTAGGCCATGAGACTATTAGTAGAATCATATTGTCCCATAACTACGTGTCACTGCAGGAAATAGGAGTCACCTACTAGTAGATGATTTCTAGGACACCCGCTAGTAGAGGCTTACTCAATATTTAGCTTTTGCAGATCCACTTAGGTATCTGAGGAGGTCACCTTGGTAAGTGATCTCCCCCTTTCTTCTGGTGTAAGGAAAATATCGAGACTCCATGACTTAGTTCATACTGTTTAGGTCTGTTAAAAGTTTCTCTCACATATATTTATGGTCCCTTGTTACTACTAGTGGTATTTCTCCTAGAGATACATGACTTTCCCTTCAAGTATTCAAGGTACTCTTCATTAAAGTAATGTATTGTCCATCTAAGGTTATTACCAATTTACTTATGCATAATAATCTATGTTTCCTTACTATCCTAAGTTTATGTATCTCTTTATACATTCAAGTACATACACATTCCTTACTTTCCACATCATCACTACATGTTTCACGATTCAAGTAATGCTTTAAATTATCATATGCAATTATGTTCTTATCATGCTTCAAAGATATTTTCTTTATATGGTATATGATTCAAATCCTTATAGTTTGTGTATGTTGCAAGTTCATATAATTTCCTTATTATGACTATTTTCATCCACGCATCCTATTAAATTCTTTTTAAAGTGGCATTATGATGTTTAAATAGTATTGGTTTGATTTATGACTCACTAATACCTTTGTAAATGGTTGATTTTATCATAAGTCTTAGCATGAATCATTATATCATTAATTTCATATCATGCATTGCATACCTACATACTAGTATATTCAAAGTACTAACTTATACTCTATGCCTATATAATTTAACCATGTAGGGACCGATGCTCCTCATTATTCTCGATGTGGCTAGCTTTGAATATCAGAAGATGAGAGTTGGTGAATCCTCTAATTGGGGGACGATATCTTAGTTTCTTTCTAGATTGATGTTTTAAGATATTTTGATTTTTAGTTGTATATTTCTTTGCTACATTTGCAGTTGAGCGTGAGCTTGAATATGTCTTAGCCCCTGCCAAGTTTAGTTAAAGGTACTGTTAGATATATGTTGTGGTTTCAAGTTCTTATGGTTTCAAGTTGACTTCATGGACCTTAGCCTCGTTTGCCCTAGTTTTCTATTTTATCTTTATGTCAATACCTAGTTTTCTTATGTCAATATGCTTCATGAACACTAAGAGGCTTGTTTGAGGTACCTTTGGATTCCTCATTCTTCGTGTTATGACTAGGCCCTAGGTCCGGGTCATGCCATCTATAATGGAATATGGTATTCTCTCTATGTTTTTGGGAGTGTGTGCTTTGTGCATAGCTGGGGTTAGCTGGGATGGAGATTTGAAGTCTAGACTAATATGAGAGGATCAGTTTAGTGGGCAACATAGTTGTTTCTTAGTTGAAGAGGGTTTTTTCAATATATTTGCAAGGGGGAAAGAGATTAAAAGTTCAGTCCTTAGGTTGCAATAGTTTGTAATCTTTATCACTCCTTGAAGATAGTGAAAATAAGCTTAAATTTTGTGTAACCGGTCATGGTTATTTTTCCCTTGAAAATTTCCTATGTAAAAATCTATGTTTTTTTTTTTTTTTGTATTTCTTAGTTTCTATGATAAAGGACCTATTCCTTTACTATAGTAAGCGTGTGCAGTCCATCAATTGGTATCAAAGACTGAACTCTCTGAAAGGTTAAAACTTGGAGGAGATCCTATAGCAAATGGTTGCTCCTATAAATTGGAAGAAGGACAATCCACAACCAGACTTCCTCATTTTAATGGTCAACTCTATGGTTGGTGGAGGACTAGGATGCATGATTTCATCAAGCCAGAGAATAGTGAATTGTGGGATATCATTCTTGATAGACCACATATGTCATGAATGAAGTCAAAGGAGATATAACAAGGTTGGTTCCAAAGCCTCGAAGAGAATACGATGAAGCTGGTAGGAAGAAGGTTCAAAAGAACTATAGGGCTAAAACATTTGTCTATAATATAGGACTTGATGAGTATAATTGAATTTCTTCTTGTGAATCAACCAAGGAAATCTGGGATTGCTTAAGAATAACTCGTGTAGGTACTGCTCAAGTGAAGGAACCGAAAGTTGACATGTTGACAAGTCAATATGATAGTTTCACTATGAAGGAGGGTTGAGTCCATTTAAAAGATGCATACCAGGTTCACCTCAATCATTAATGAACTTAGCTGTCTAGGAAAACCTGTTAGCACAACCAAACAAATCAGAATATTCTCAAGTGCTTCCTAAATCCCAGAAAAACAAAGTTGATACTATCATTGAAGCAAAGGATCTGAAGACTCTCACTATGGATAAGTTGATTGGTAATCTTCAAACCCATGAGCTTAAAAAGCAACAAGATCTCACTAATATGGAACCTAAGAAGGATAAGTCGTTGGCACTCAAAGCTGCTCCTAGTGCTTATAGTGAACGAGACATTAATATGGCCTATTTGACTAGAATGTTCAAGAAAATTGTCATGAAGCATGGTTTCAGAAAGGAGGCTCAAGAAAACCTGCTAACACAACTCCTTTATACCACAAATGTGGGAAACTATGCATAAGTAGAAGTACAAGGAATATGTCAAAACAGATGGAGACAAAGATAAGAAGAGGGATCAGGTTCCCATAAAATCACAGATAAGAGCGTGAAGAAGGCTCTTGGTGTTTCAGAAAACTCTTCAAGCGAATCAAAAGAATCTAAACATCCTGGTGATGCATTTACGTTAGCCATCAATATAATGATGATGTGTTCAACTCAATGTTTTCCTTTATGGTAAAATTTGATGATGAATATGAAGACAATGATAAGGTGGCCGTTGAAGTTGTTAAACAAAATCCAAATGTCTATTCTCTTAAAAATTGAAAAAGTTAGCTGCTATGTTGGTTGATTCTTTATGTATGTTGATGACTGAAAAGGATGTTTTGAACAATAGTAGACATTTTTCACAATGAAAAAAATATTTTGGTAGCTCAATTGTCTAAAATGGAGGAGAAGTTAAATATTCTGAGGGAAAATGATGAAGGAGTCCACAAATAATTTGAACGAGAAAAGTGCAATCAATAGCTTTCAGCTCAAGTTAGAAGAAAAGTTAAAATCTTCTAAATTAAAGATGAAACTAGCCTTAGAAAGAAATATTACTTTAGAAAGGGACCTGGACAGGGCTAAAGAATAATTGAATAAATCACTCAAGTAGACTACCTCTTCAAGAATCTTAGATAATCTCACCAATTAAGAGTTTACATTGGAAAGTGTCTTGATTATCTGAAAAAGATCCTCCTTATGACCCCCACAACAAGTATGTCACTGTGACCGATAATTTTCTTTGCATTCGTTTTTGAAGAATTAGACATCTTAAAAGAGGTTACCCTGCCCTAAAGAGAGCAGAAGAAAGTCTTTTCAAATATGCCAAACAGAAGATGTCCAAGACTCAACTTGATCCTATTTTAAAATCAAAAATTATTTCTGAAGTGAAGAAAATGGTCTTGGCTTACTGGAAAAGTAGAACACTTATTACTCCTTTGTTTGCTTATTAGGGACTCAAACTTAAATGAGTCCCCAAATCTAAATGTGCAGGTAAGTGGAGGAAATCACAATCAGTGTTGGTACATGGATAGTGGATTCTTAGAACACATGATTGGAGATGTTGATAGCTTCCTATCACTCAAGACACTTCAACGTGGAAGTGTCTTTTTTGGAAATTGGTAAAAAAGGATACATATTGGGTATTGGAAGAATTGGAAAGTCTTTCAAACACTCTATTGAAAATGTTTACTATGTAAACGGATTGAAGTATAGTCTATTGAGTGTATCTCAAATTTGTAGCAAGGGAAATGAGATCAAGTTTTGTTCTAATAAATGCACTGTCATGAATTTAACCTCTCAAAAAGTGATCCTACTTGCAAGAACAATAAAAAACATGTACGTAGCATATATTGTGCAGGTCGATGATCTACATGTCTTAGTGCTCAAAGTGAGAATGTAGATCCATGGAATAGAAGGCTTGGTCATGTTAGTGTTTCTTTGTTGAACAAACTTGTGGCCAGGGACCTGGTCCGTGGCCTGCCCAAAATGAAGTTTGCTGATAATAAGATTTGTGAATCTTGTGTAAACGATAAACAAACCAGATCCTATTTCAAGTAGAAGAAACAAGTTAGTACTACAAGACTTCTTGAATTGATTCACATGAACTTATGTGGACCTGTTAAGATTCAAAGTAGAGGTATGAAGAAGTATATTCTGGTGATTTTATGTGACTATTCAAGATTTACTTGGACTATGTTATTAAGGTCTAAGGATGAAAAACATGATGTTCTAATAATATTTGTGGAAATGATTGCATCAAAACTACACTACAAGTTTGTAGGGATCATCAGATCATGGAACTTAATTTGAAAAATACCAAAATAGATGTCTTTTATGCAGAAAATGGAATCCATCATAACTTTATAGTTCCTAGAACTCCTCAAAACAATGATGTAATATAAAGAAAGGATATGACCTTGGTAGATATTGTAAGAACCATGTTGATAGATTCAAGTCTTCCAAAGAACTTTTGGGTAGAAGTTGTGAACACTGCATGCTATGTGACCAATAGGTGGTTGATCAGATCTATCCTTAACAAAACTCCTTATGAGCTACTGAATAACATAAAGCCCAAGGTGAATTATTTAAGAACCCGTGGGTGCAAGAGTTTTGTCCTCAACAATGGAAAAGATGATCTTGGCAAGTTTGATGCAAGAAGTGAAGAAAAAGTGTTTGTAGGATACTCATCTTCTAGCGAAGCATACAAGGTTTTTAACAAAAGAACTCAATGTATAGAAAAAAGTGTTCATGTTATTTTTGATGAGTCTGGTGAGCTTGAAAAATTGAAGGATGAAGATGAATTTGAGAAACTATTACAGTTCTACAAAGATAGAGTTCATATTGAATATGAGTCATGATCAAAATCAGGATAATAGTGGTCTTGATTTTCCTGAAGGTGCATATATTCTTGCGGAGGGACCTAGTTCTGCTGGTGAACAAGGACTAGATAGAGTAGGTGAAAATGATACTAATGATGATAGAAGTGTTTGAAGATGATAGATGCTGAAGACGATGAAGGAAACCAGATGCCAATAAGGTCCACTTGGGGAAGCATCAGTTTTCTCATCCACTTGATAATGTCATTTCTCCTTTAGTTCTGGCATTGATGTCGCCCAATATACACCTCATTTTTTAAGATTAAAGCATTCATTGTCAAGATATATAACCTAACTAAGGTTAGTGTCGAATCCACAGAGCATATGATAGACTTAGAGTAATTTCAAGCAATTCGAGTTGATTAACCTGCTAATCTCCACAAAGGGGAGGGGGTGGTTTATAAAACTGTAGAAAGAAATCCTAAACTAAGACAAGTGTGTGAAACCAGTAAGAAGAGTAACTAGGGTATAGTATTCCCATGATTCCCTAACTTGATATTACCAAATAATTACATTCTTTTCTAGTGTGTAACATGCAGAACAGTACGTTAAGTTTACCAAACCCTTTGATCCAGGGAGAGGTAAATTTCACTATGTGATTTGATCCATTCTCGTAAAGTGACATTACTAAACCTCACCTATTGTTCAAGACGACATCCCCTTGATCCAATTTGGTTGATTAGATGAGAAATATCATTCAAATCCTATTAATTAATATCTTTTCCTATTCATTACTACCTTGATCCAATCAATAACACTAGGTGAGTGCTAACGTTGTCCACCGTTAAAAAGCAATCAAAATGAAGTGAATTAATTAATACATGCATGCATACTTTACAAGAATTATGAATTATTCAATTTTACCTTGTTAGTTCTTCATGGTTCTCACAACCCTAGTTGAGGATTTAGCTACTTATTATCATTTTAGATGTAAGAATCATGATATTGAATAGCATAATTAAGCACTTATAAGAATGAAATTAAGAATAAGAAATCCAAGCTCTTCAATGAAAATGACAAGTATGGATTAAGATCACAAAATATTATTTTCCAAGTATCTTACAATGTTTCTCACGTTCTTTACTGATTCTCTCTGGTTGCACACTGAAAAATAACCTAAAAACCTATTTATAATAGTTAAAATACAAAACCAAAATCAAAATAGGAGAATGACAGGCTCTACGACTATCTCTACGAGCCATATAAAGTTCTACGGCCCGTTATCGGGGCTTCGTAGACTTCATCTTTAATTTTGGGGTCTACTTCTATGAGACATATCTACGGGTTGTATAAAGACTTACGACCCGTGAAAGGTTTCATCTAATGACTTTTCTGTAGCTCTCCACTTTCTGATCCTTAGGGTACAAAACATTATCTACGACTTGTACATAGTTTTACGGCTCGTCTGCATATTCGTAGATTCAACTTTAGAAAATCTCCCCTTCACTGGATTTTGCTGCGAAACTAACTCTACAGCTTGTGAAAACTTCCACGGCCCGTAAAAGGTGTTGTAGAACAGCGAAAGCTTTAACTTCTGTATACTTATCCTAAAATCATGCCAAACCCTATAATCCTGCAAAACAAACATAAAAACACATCAAATCCACTAACATCACTTTGAGAACACATAAAATTCTAAGTTTTAAGCAATCAAAAGTGTTGTATTTTGATAGCATATCAACACCCTCAATTTAAAATTGCTGCTTGTCCTCAGTGATGGACTCAATCTGCATAAGTAGTACAGTAACACACGGACCTCAATCTGATGGCACACATCATCTCAAACTCAAGCGCAGATACTCACACCACTCATAAATGCATATCAGATAGCTATCAAGCAAACTAATACAGATTAATATATATGACAGTGCAACTATGACAAGCAAGGTAATTAATGATAAGAAACAATCATTGAATTAGTCCAATGTCAGCAATGCAATACGAGCGCCCTCACAGAAAGAAATCCCATGTCCTACTCATGATGATATTTTCATATTCAATGCTTGGGACTATACAAAATCACTCACTCTCACAAAAGATATTCAAATACCATGCTCAATACCATATGCTTGTCCTTATACTCACGACTATGACCACCAACTATTTGGACTAAGATACCTATAAGACTTTCCTGGTTTGTGACGTAGGCTCAGGGGGCTTTGGTATGATGTTTTGAGAGCATAGTGACTAAAAACCCTCCTTGACATTGCATTATTCTACACTTTTTCCTACCAACGCTTGCCATTTTTTCACTCTATTCTCCCCTTCTCCTACTTCAATCTTTTCTGGGTGCCTCACTCTCATTTTTTTTAGCTCTTTGCCTTTTGTTTTCACATTATTTTTCTTTTTAACTCATTGATTAGGCATCTACTCATTTTTCTTGCACCCATAACACATTTTTATCCCCTTTTCCATGTATCACTAGCTTCCACCTCATTTTATGTGAGTACCGTTATACCAATCACCCTCAACTTAAGCTCTTTGTCTGAGACGAGGTGCACAATATCCAACCGATGAACTAGGGTCACTTTTAATAGCCACCTTCAACTTAAATTTTTTGCCTTAGTCAAGGTGCACAATATTCAAGGAAGGACTAGGGCCAATTTCAGGATTTTACATTTAACAAGACTAGGTAACTTAGGTTTTTACAAAGAAAATGATACATGCAAGGCTCAAACATTGGGATAAAGGGATACATTACACATTTGGTTGGTTATTTAGGCTAAGTGGACTAGTATGAACAATGTTCTAAGATCCTTTCCTAACCAACTAACCTACATTTTAACCCCTTGTTTGGATGGTTGTTACCTATTGTATTGTATTATATTGTTAGTTTAAATACAAAGTTTGTTTTGATTGTTATTTAAATTCTATCATTTCATATCGTTTAATTTCATTGTTAGGTAATGACGAAAAGACCCATTTTGTGTAACAACCGATTTGGTGTGGTTGCATCATTACTTTAATATCTTCTTCTCATTTTTAACTTTATTTATTTAATTATTCTACTTTATCATTTACCCTATCTTTTTATGGTATCTATCACATACCCTTCAATTTCTCATAGGTGTATCATTTAAATTATGGATGCATGACATTATGTAAAGATGAAGAACAATACAATATTTCTAAACACTGTAGTGATTGGAACAACACAGTATGATACAATAAATACAATACAACACCATACACTAATTATGAAACAATGCATAACGACCATCCAAACAAGGTGTAAATCAGAGTAACATGACAAGTTCTGAATTGAAACACAACATAAGAATTTAGCAAAGAAAACTCACACACACATGACATTGATTACACTATTAACCTAGACTCTTAAATCATATTTTTCATCACAATTAAACCTTATTTATCACAACAAGCACTGTTAACAATCAAACATGTATAGTTGCTATCAAGACTAACTAACAAACCAAATTTCTGGTGGATATCATTTTTCACACAAAAACAAACATATTCCATTGACCACAGTACTACATGCTACTAATACTACCTACACATTCTAAACATGCCGGTTCAACAGAAAGTAAATATTCTTGGGGAAAAAGAACACAAACTAGAAAACCCTCGAATTCAAAATTTGAGATAATTATAGGCCAAGGTTACTCAGACTTCACTATAACTATCCACATCCCATCAAAAAATTTTGCGTTGTCCTCAATACAAAAAATATAATAGTAAAGCATAGGGGTTAAAAACATACCTGGAGTCTACGAGCCCCATTCATGACCCGTATTTTTATATATGGGCTGTAAAGTTGGCTCGTAGATTGGAGTATACATAATTTTACTTACTGGAAGTGTTCTCTACGAGTTAGTATATGACTTGTAGTTTGACATATGGACCATAGAACCAGTCGTAGAAGCGCTTCTTGTTGCCTTTTCAGCCCAAGATGGCTGACTTGGTCTTGCATATTCTTCTAAAGCACCATGTTACCCTATATGTCACCAGTTTGATATCCCAAAAATTACAATCAAACTACTAAAAATTAAACTACCTACAAGTCCAAAAGATAAAACAAAATAAAACTACCACCGTTATATAAAACATTTTGGGTTGCCTTCCAAGTAGCGCTTGATTTATTATTGCGGCACGACTTGGACAATTTGGTTAATCAAACTTTACCAAATGCCTAAACATCCATCTTCAGGTCATCTATTCTCTTCATCAAATGACAGATATTGAAGATAACTTCTTCACCATTCAATCGTAACTTGAGTTGGCTGACTTCCATATCCACTAGTGCTTGCCCAGTAGCTAGGAAGGGCCTTCAGGTCATCTGGCCTCTTCATTGAATGACAGATATTGAAGACAACTTCTTCATCATTCAATCAAAACTTGAGTTGGCCAACTTTTATATCTACTAGTGCTCGCCCAGTGGCTAGGAAGGGCCTTCCCAAGATGATTAAAACTTTAAAGTTGATTTCACAATCAAGGGTCATAAAGTCTGCGAGAAATATAAATTTCTCTACTTTAACAAGGACGGCATATAGTATCCCCATAGGCTTCTTTACTGTTCGATCAACCATTAACAATCGCATGCTTATTGGGGTAGGGGCTTTCAGTCCTAGCTTCTTAAAGACCGCAAGGGGTATCAGATTTATACTGGCACCAAGATCACATAATGCCCTTGTGAATTCTACATCTCCAATAGTGCAAAGTATGGTGAATGTGCCTGGATCTTCTCGCTTTTGCATTAAAGATCGTGTAGCAATTGCACTGCAATGTTGAAGCTCTTGGAAGAGCTCCTGGCTTACAACCCTCTTCTTTGTAACCAAGTCCTTCATGAACTTAGCATACCCTGACATTTTCTCTAATGCCTCAATGAGAGGAATGTTGATGGAGCGTTGAGAGGAAGTGTTTGAATTTACCTTCCTCCTCTTTCTTTTTGATTCTTTGAGGGAAGGGAGGAGGAGGTCTAGGAATGAGCTTTAACTTCTATGGAATCTCTGCAGCATCACTCACCCTATCCTTGGCATGATTATCCCCAGTCTGCGTATCTTTTACCTCAACTATCTTCTCACGAACATCATCATCATCAACTGTCATTGGAGGATCAATGGTCTGCTTGCCACCATGAGTAGTCACCACCATACACTGCCTCTCATTCTTTGGATTTTGAACTATATTGCTAGACAATGTATCTTTCTTTCACTGGTTGAGTTAAGTTGATATTTGGCTGAACTGTTACTCCAGCTGCTTGATAGCAACCAAATGAGACTCAATCTTCTGATTAATGCTGGAGATGTCTGACTTCA
Organism: Solanum clarkiae; assembly: GCA_011800125.2. NCBI lineage: Eukaryota > Viridiplantae > Streptophyta > Magnoliopsida > Solanales > Solanaceae > Solanum > Solanum clarkiae. The sequence goes on along the minus strand of JAABOM020092766.1, from coordinate 12,978 downwards.
TCCCCCTCAAGGTCTTATCTTGTGTGCCAGCCTTCTTCAACAGACGATCAAACATCTTCTCAACTCTAGAGATAAAAGCACTCGAATCTCTATTATGTGGTGGCACAAACAGACCATTTCTGTAACCGTCTCTGCATCCCAAATCAGCATTAATATCATTGCTTCTCTTTCTGTCATAGTTCCCTCATTGATTGTTGTCTTTGAAGGCACCATCCATATTATAGTTCTGACCTTTATTTCCTTGACCTTGGCGCCAATATTCTTGATTGTACCCTTGGCTGTTGATCTAAAAACCCCCATCTGATCAGCGACAAAGTAAGTGTCCTCCTCATAGTAAGGCTCCTCATACGTAGGTGCTCATGAAGGTTGATGAGCAGTTGCAATCACATGTTCTTGGTTGTGCTTCATCAATAATTCCATATTGGTACTTATTTGAGCAAGCTCTTACATCACCTCCTCATTTATTTTTGTTTATTCCGAATTAGTACTAACTGCACATAAGCTCTTTGGTGTTGACTTATCCCTCGTTCCATGCATGATTTGTCTTGAACACCTTTTCCAGCTTCGCAGCAATCCTTGAAAATGGTTGATCTAAAGATGCGCCACCCATGATGGCATCAACACATGGTTGGCTATTCTCATCCAGGGCTCGGTAGAAGACCTCCACTAAGGTATCATCCACGATCTTGTGGTTAGGCACATTTCTTAAAGACTTTATGAACCTCTCCCACGTGGTACCGATCGAACCACCAGGAAGTTTCTCTAAGTTGTTGATTTTGGTTTTTCAACCTCAGCTTCTTCGATCTCAGGAAGAACTTCTCTAAAAAGGCCTTCTACAATTTATCCCACCCGGTGATCGAACCCTGTGGGAGCTCATATAACGAGAATATTGCATTGCTTGTTAGAGACAATAGGAAGACACGAAGCCCAATAATACCCATAGACAGATTCTAGTTTACCATCACATTCTTACAACCAATGATAACGTTGTGTAGATGGCTCTGCGGATCTTCTGATAGTACCCCATGATTCTGCAGCATTTGGAGTAACCCACTCGAAATAACAAACTTTGTATCATCTAGTAGTGGCTGTAAAACAATAGCTCTAGTGACATCTATCGCCATAGGATTAAGCTGATATTGATTCCATATATGAGCTTTGACATTAAGATCATGTGGCTGCGGATCAATATTCTCAAGTAGAGGTGGGTTATTATCATTCTCATTCTGGTTCAGTTCAGGTTCAGTGGTGCATTCATTGCATTATTTGCAGTGTTGTTCACATTGTCCTAGTCCATTCTTCTCAACATTCTTTAGATCTCTCGGTCAAATGAAGTCAAGGAATGTATCTACTTCAAGTGTTGTGCGTACACTACACCTGCACGCTGAAACCAAAAATAAAAACAACAAAATTGTAAAATGGGAGAAATAAGGATTAATTCCCGAACTACTCAAATTAAACAAGTCTAGCTGTATTTTCCGACAATGGCACTAAAATCTTGATGTCTCCCAAGTTGGTCAAAGTAATTGTTGTCAAGATATATAACCTAACCAAGGTTAGGGTTGAATCCACAGGGAATATGGTAGACTTAGAGTAATGTCAAGCAATTCGAGTTGATTACCTACTTATCCCTCCAAAGGGTGGGTTTATAAAACTGTAGAAAGAAATCCTAAACTAAGACAAGTATGTGAAATCAATAAGAAGAGTAACTAGAGTATAATGTTCCCCATGATTCCCTAACTTAATATTATCAGATAATCACATTCTTTTTTATGTGTAGTATGCAAAACAGTAAGTTAAGTTTACTAAGCCCTTTGATCCAGGCGAGAAGTAAATTTCACTACGTGATTTGATCCATCCCCGTAAACGATATTACTAATCCTTACCTATTGTTCCAGTACAACCTACCCTTGATCCAGTTTAGTTGATTAGAAGAGAAACATCAATTGAATTTTGTTAATTAATCTCTTTTCCTATTCATCACTACCTTAATCCAGTCAGTAACATTAGGCGATTTCCTAGTGTTGGCCACTATTAAAAAGAATCAAAACAAAGAGTATTAATTAATACATGCATGCACACTTTTCAAGAATTATGAATTATCTGATTTTACCTTGTTAGTTCTTCATCGTTCCCACAAACCTAGTTGTGGATTTAGCTACTCATCATTGTAGATGAAAGAATCATGATATTGAATGGCATAATTAAGAACTTACAAGAATAAAATTAAGAACAAGAAATTCAAGCTCTTCAATGAAAATCACAAGTATGGATTAGATCAGAAAATATTATTTTCTAAGTGTCTCACAATGTCACTCACATTCTCTACTGATTCTCTCTGGTTACATACTAGAAAATAACCAAAAAAAACCTATCTATAGTATTTAAAATACAAAACCAAATCAAAATAGGAGAACTGGGTTCGGCAGGCAGTACGACCATCACTACGAGCCGTATAAAGTTCTACGGCCCGTAATGGGGGCTTCGTGGACATCATCTTTAACTCTGGGGTTGACTTCTATGACACTTATCTACAGGTCGTACAAAGACTTACGATCCGTGAAGGGTTTCATCTGATGACTTTTCAACAACTCACCACTTTCTGGTCCTCAAGGTACGAAACCATATCTATGTCTCTATATAGTTTTACGATTCCTCTGTATGTTTGTAGATTCAACTTCAAAAAATCTTTCCTTCACTGGATTTTGCTACGAAATCACCTGACAACTCATGGAAACTTCCACGGTCAGCAAAAGGTGCCGTAAAACAACAAAAACATCATCTTCTACACACTTAGCCCAAAATCATGTCAATCCCTATAATCCTGCAAAACAAACATAAAAACACATCAAATCTATTAACATTACTTTGAGAACACACAAAATCTTAAGTTTTTAAGTATCAAAAGTGTTGTATTTTGACAACACATCAAACATTCAAACCAAATCCAAGATGAGAAACATGGTTTCTTACTCAATATTTATCTCATCCACTAAACCTTAAGATCTCAAGGAAGCCTTGAAGGATACAGATTGGGTTAATTTTATGCAAGAGGAGCTACATCAGATTGAAAAGAGTAAAATGTGGCATATGGTCCCTAAACATGCTGACAAGACCATTATAGGGACCACGCAGGTCTTCAGAAACAAGCCAGATAAACATGGTCCTATTGTCAGAAACAATTCTAGATTGGTGGTTCAAAGTTATAACCAGGAAGAAGGGATTTACTATGATAATACTTTTGCTCCAGCGGCACAACTGGAAGTAATAAAAATTCTCATAGTTTTTGCAGCCTTCATGGGTTTTAAGATATTCCAAATGTGTGTTCCAAGTGCCTTCTTGAATAGGTACTTGAAAGAAGAAGTGTATGTCAATCAACCTCCTAGTTTTGAAGATATTGATTATCCTAATCATGTGTTGAAATTGGATAAGGCTTTCTATAGACTCAGCAATCACCTAGAGCATGGTATGAGAGACTATCAAAATTCTTGCTGGATAATGATTTCAAAAGAGCAAAAATTGACAACATTTTATTTTTTAAGACAAGAGGAGGGGATCTGCTCATAATCCAGATCATTTTTGGAGCCACTTCAAATTCTCTATGTGAAAATTTTTCAAGTCTCATGAGAAGTAAATTTGAAATGAGTGTGATAGGTGAATTGAGTTTTTTTTCTTCATTTGCAAATCAAGAAATCCTCGAATGAAACTTATATCTTCTAAGAAAAATATATCAAATAGTTGTTAAAGAAGTTTCAAGTAGAGAATGCTAAGCCTATTGATACTCCAATAGGTACCAACTCAAAATTGGATGTGGATGAACCTGGTTCCTCGGTAAATGAAATCATGTATAGGGGTATCCTTGGTTCTTTGTTATACTTGACTACAAATTGTCCTGATATAGTATCCAGTGTTGGTATGTGCACAAATTTCCAACCAAATCATAAGTAGTCACATTTGAAAGCTGGTAAAAGAATCTTGAGGTACTTGAAGAAAATATGAGACCTCATCCTTTATTATCCCGCGGGTGATTCTTTTGAATTGGTAGGATATGCTGATGCAGACTATGTTGGATATCAAGTTGATTGGAAGAGTACTTTTGAAATATCTTATTTCTTAAGGTCATGTCTTGTGTCATGGGGAACTAAAAAGAAAAATTTTAGTTGCTCATTCTACTATTGAAACAGAGTATGTGGTTGTGTTGTGCTCAATTATTGTGGATCAAACAACAACTAAAGAACTTTGGTGTGATTACTCATTCTATACCACTTTTGTGTCACAATACTAGTGCTCTTAACATTTCTAGAAATCTAGTTCAATACAAAAGGACCATGCACATTGACGTGAGACATCACTTCTTAAGAGACAATATTGAGAAGAAAAATATTATTATGCAATTCTACAAATCTGATGAGCAAATTGTTGATATTTTCACAAAGCCTCTAAGTAAGCCTTTGAGAAGAATAGTATAAAGTTGGGTTATTGAAGGTCTCATAATGACCTAACACTTTTCTTAATTCCCTTGATGACTATGATTTGGAAAGCAGGTATCCTTATATGTGCCATGCATGATTGTGATAAATTCGTTTTTGTACCTACTGCAGGTATACACGCTCAGGGGATTGAGCAAAACAAAAGAAGAAGGTAGGAGAATCAAAGCAGTCGCATTCATTTTACAAGATGTAACCTGGTCCTCACTCAAGGTTAGCATTCTTACTACTGTTTTAAAATTGTCATAAAATCAACACGATTGCCACGTGTCTTATCCCCTTTTTCTGAACATTGTCAAATTAGTTTAATTCGATTAGATGTACCTTTTTGGGACCTAGTACACCTCTTCCCTTCTATATATTCTTTTTTTCATCTTTTCTTCTTCTTATTTATATTTTCAATTTTCAAGCCATATCAAACCCCTCTTCTTTGTGCCCTCTCCTAGAAAACCTCGGTTGTCTTTACCATGTCTAACTCTAAAAATCTCCCTACTCTTAACCCCGAGATTATTGAATAACAAACTTACACCATAGAAGCACCATGTTCAAATCCTATTTTTCAAACCCCTATTGTTGGCGATTCAAGAACACAAAGTGAAAGCCCTAGTTTACCCTCTCCTCTACCTCCAGTCACTCTTAATCCTCCTGAGGAGATCTAGACTCTCACTATAGCATACTCTCCCACTTTGGAACTAAATGTATAAAACACATCCTGAGAGTGAAGATATATCTGCCTCAAAATCCCAATTCGGTCCCTCATTATTAGTCTTCTCTAAGCAAAACTTTGATAAATATATTCATGTTGAAAAGAACTCTAAGTCAAACATATTGGCCGGCACTGAGGAACTAGTCATTAAGAGTTTGGCATCCATGAGAGGTGAAAATCCAGACCTATCGGTGGTGAAGGGTTGGTCTCAGAAAGTGGAGAAGGATTTTAGTGAGAGGACTGAAGATACTCAATCTCGATTTGATCAAACACCTATCTCTTGGATTTTTCCTAGTATTGGAGTAGATGATAAGGATGATAATGATGAAGATAATAGACCTCTAGTTTGGACTATTCAAAGGAGAATGGCGATTCTTTCTATAAAGGGAAAAAAGAAGGTTGCTCCAACCGAAAAGGAAGGACCTAGTCCTATGCCCACTAGGAGTTCACAGAGAAAACTCTTGAGTGATGCAATGTAGGCCGACAAATCTAGAGTAGTGGAGAATAGGAGAAAAGGGAAGAGGGTTGTGGATGACTGAAACTGATGTTGTTAATATTTCTTCGGAAGAAGAACAGAGTAGTGTAAGGAACTAATTGCCATAGTCAAGAAAGGGAAAAAGCATGCCATGTTGAAGGAACCTTCTAAGACAGAGGGAAGATGAAGTTCACAATAATGAAAGGTTGTACAATATGATCCAAAGGTTTTCAAAGAAAAAGATAAAGGAAAAAGCATCACCAATTTTGAGGTTGCACATGGTGAAGAATTATCGGAGGGACCTAGTACTATGACAAAACTCTTAAGGGAAAAGAGAGTGAAAATTTTAAGAACTTAAATAATGTTAAGTGGTTGTGTTTTTTATCCACAGTTTATTGGAAGGCCAAGAATGAGTGACCTAGTAGATTCTGTTGAAATGCAGGGATGGTCTCATTTATTTGAATGGTCAATTCTTGTATTGTATGAGAAGGAGGTGAGAGAACTTTACTACAACTTGAGACTGGATGATGATGGCAGTATTGACATAGTTGTGATGGACAAAGAATCTTTCTAGATGAGAAGATTTTGGGGACTATTTTGAATGTTGTATAAAAAGGATCAGGTCTATCATAAAGGTATCACCTTCTTCAGACTTTATTTTGGAAATTGGGAAAGTTGACAAGCTGAGTAGGACAGGTGCGTCCAAAAAATTCATCAAGGGAACTTTCCAGCTTTACTTTTAGTTTGTCAACAAAGTATTGCTATCAAGATATGAGAAACGCACAGTTGCCACTGCCTCTGTTTTGTTCCCGATAGAGAGTTTGAGTAGAATGGAAAACATCAATCTTACAACCATCATGATAGAGCATATTCAAAAGATAATGACTTTTAGAGATGAGAATCATGGATTGGCATATGGCTACTTACTGAACAGGGTGTTTATCTCCAATGACATCAAGTTGGGAACAGAGGTCAGGAGTACAATCAAGCAAGCCATTTCATTTCATATGTTGGTTAAATGCGAGTGTATTGAAGGTAGAAGTGTTACAAAAGGGAAATCTCAAGTGTTTAAGCTACTTGATAATCAAGAGCAACTGAAGCATGAAATGGAGGAGATGTCAATGTTGCTGGTGAAAAAGGACACTGAGATTGCACATTTGAAGGCACAGTTGGCTAAGGCTTCTCAAGATGGACCTAGTTCGGAGGAAATATTTTCCTTGAGAACTCATAATGCTCAACTTTCTACCAAGGTTGATAAACTCGAAGATAGGCTGTTGAAGAGCCATGAAGAAATAAATGCTCGTTTGTCCCTTGTTCTTAGGGTCTTCATCCTAGACCTCCACCCTCCTAAGCAAATTCCCTTTGTTTTCCTCCCTTTTATTGGCAATTGTTTGTTAGTTTTTGAAATGCCCCAAAAGTGCCTGAAATTGTGACTTGGCAATGCCCATAATTATAATTTTCGTATATCTTAAAATTTATGTATGATATCAAAAATTCGACTTCATATTCGTGATCAGGGGGCAAAATTGAGTAGGTAATGTGTATAACCCAGATTTTAAAGCAACCGTAGAGAAAAATCATTTTCCGAAAATTTGCTTATCCAGTGGCGATCCGCGACTAGACCGTGATGCGGATTAGTGTATTTTGGTCCTGCTGCATGGCTCAACGACGCAGACCTGTCGTGGAAGCAGTGTTAATTTTTACTTCATTTTTTTCGTCTTGGTCTAAGGCATTGGGGTTTTGGGCCAATGCCCACTCATGCGTAAAAACACCTATACTTAGCTATTTTTCAACTCTATATCACTTAAGACACTCTCAAAATCCTCTCTAACACTTAGCTAAATATTTTATCCAAATTCAAGTGTCCCAACTCATTTTCGGATCTCAAGAAACTTCATTCAAGCTTCAAGTTCTCATTCAAATCTTCATCAAGGAAATCCCCAAATTTGAGGTATGTGGATTTCAACCAATGGGTCCTTTCACCTATGGTTCCCAACTTTCCTATTTTATGAAAATTGCATATTTTCAAGTTGTATCTTCTATTGGTATCTTCTATTATAGGTTTTGATTACAAACTATGTTGGGGGTTTTGAAATATTGATGAATATGCATGTTTATCTATTTCAAGCTTGTACCATGAAGTGATTTTTGCCTATTGAGACTATGCATATTTTGATCTATGAAATTATGATCTATTAGAAGATTTGATGATGGATTTCAAGGTATATACCATGTTGAGGGGTAAATACCTCAATCGCCTTGTCGGGGGTGGCAAGCCCGTACTACCTTGTTGAGGGGTAAATACCTCAATCGCCTTGTCGGGAGGTGGTAACATGTACTACCTTATTGAGGGGTTATGTATCTCAATTGCCTTGTCGGGAGGGGTGGGGGAGGGGTGGTATGCTCGTACTACCTTATTGAGGGGTATGTACCTTAATCACCTTCCGAGGGGGAGGGGAGGCGACATGCCTTAGAGTTCAAGCAAAGCTTGCATGGATATGGTCTCTTCCAACATATATAATATGTTCTTTACAAGCATGTTTTACCTCGAACATTGATCATACATGCCATATTGGTATTATACTTATCCATTGCTTATGACTATGCATTTTGACTATGTTGCCTATGTCTTGTTGCATTGCATTCTACATACTTAGTACATTCAAACGTACTAACGCATACTCTATGCCTACATGATGTTATCATGTAGGAACTGAAGCACCTCTCGATCATCCTCCCCGTGGCTAGATTTGGCATCTTGAAGATAAGCTTTTGGTGAGTCCTCAAGTTCGGGGACACTAGTTAATTTACTCTTGCTTATGTTATTTCTCTATGTTGATCTTTGATACTATGAGGGTAAGCTCGAAAGTGTCTTGGCCCCTGTCCCATCTATGTTTAGAGGTGTTATTGGAACAATTGATATACTTATATTTTGAGCTTTGACTCCTTATGCTTTATAAATATCAAGACTTCCCTTAGTACCTTTTCCCTTGTTTATATTCTTGTTGTTGTTTACTTTGCTTCCGCGACCAAGGATGTGTCAATAATATGCTAAGGGGCTTGTTTTGAGTCCCTTCATGTTCTCATTCATCGTGTCATGTCTAGGTTCTAGGCTTGGGTCGTGACAGTTTTATGCTTTTTTCTTTTCGGTGGTCCATATGCTTTCTTGTTGTTAACTGAATGAATGTTATGATTATCTTTCTTGTTCCTTTATATCTGTCTTTCTCACCATGTGTTATTGCTACTTATTGCTTTGAGTTTATCCTTTTATGTATGTCACTTACTGTGGTTTACTGCATCTCTTTTTTATGAAATCAAAAGGGGGAAATTTTTTTAGAAAGGTGGGAAGATTAATGACGATGAGAAATTGTTAAAAAGGGGAAGATTGCTGATACGGGGAACCTTGGTTCGTTGTGTTCCAATGTTTGTCAGCATCAAAAAGGAAAAAAATTATTGTAATGAAGTTTTGATTATTTGACAAATTCTAGAATGGGACCTGATTCCATTCTATACATGGACAGGTGTACTTAGTTCATACAACTGGAAACACATTTAACATAGTACATTGCTAGTAACAAATTATGGTAAGTGCTTGAGTGCAATCGTGCAGCAGGCCCATTGGCCAATTGAATGATTCCACGTACAGTGATCCAAGGAGGAAAGTGCAAAATATCATGAGCACGAATATTATTGAGTATGTGATGATTTGAAGGATTATCTTCCACATCAACAAGATGTAGAAATGTTCTTTTAGAAGATTTGTTTTGTTGTTATTAGTTTTATTTCTTAGTAATCTCTTATGTAAATCAGGTCCGGATCTCTAATGAAACCTAGTATTCTTTCAACGTTTCTGGGAGTGTGTGCTTTGTCCATAGCTAGGGTTAGTTGGGATGAAGATTTGAAGTTTAGACTAATCTGAGGGGATTAGTTTAGTGGGAAATAGAGTTGTTGCATAGTTGAAGAGGGTTTTTTCATTATCTTTGCAAGGAGGAAGGGGATTAAATCTTTGTTGCTCCCCGAAGATAATAAAAATAAGCTTAAATCCCTAGTTACAGGTCTTGATTGTTTCTGCCTTGAGAAAGGAGTTTTTCGAGGTAAAAATCTCTGTGTTATTTTCTTTGTCTTTCTTAGTTTCTATGATAAGGGACCTAGTCTCCTTATTGTAGTAGACGTGTGCAGAGTCCATCATGAGTCTTATTCTAACTATCTCGAGAATTACTCACTGACTAGGATACCCTGCAATAGCCATTATCCCTTTCTAGCTACACATGATTAAGCAGAATTTACCTCACAAAGAATCTGGGAAAAATCTTCTTCAAGAATTTCGAATCGAACTTCTTGAATGTAGGGTGTTGATCCTTTTTAAAATTTTTCTTTTTATAAATTAAAATTGGCCATGGGCCATTTATTTATTAATAAATAAAAAATTCCTAATAACCACAAAAATGAGTAACAACTCATATTTTCTCTATCGTGGAATGAAATTCTATTTATAAACAAGTGATCAAATTTATATAGAACACTAATCCCATCTATCACGTGCCATCTGCCATTTCAAAATTCGATTCCATAGACAATATGTTGCATCCTCCATCGCATGTTAATGCGTCTAACTCTCTATCACACCCAAATTTGATGTTATGGACAGTCGAGAAATTTTTCATGCCCGACATCAATAAAACATACATAGCTCGAATTGTCTGTCGAAAACTATTTAAGAATCTGCAATGGAAAGTGATAATTCTTTATGACAATGGCAGTGGATAGGTAAAATTCTTGAATCTAAGAATCAAAGACAAATTCACATTAGAATAAATGTATGATTAATTAATTTTTGAATAGATGAGTAAGAACTCAAAATATTAATCTTATCAATTAATATATCAATAATTCAATTAGTCAATTTAAGTGAATAATACAACAGACTTATTTGGTGTCACATTATAATCCTGAAATCTTTTTTCACCATCAATTGCTTGCTTTAGTTGTTTGATTTACAAGTCCTGCAATAGTTTGAATTAATCACAAAACTATGGAAAAATCACCTTGATTTTAATTGATTGGAGTATTAATTTTAATAATAGTTGATAACAAGTCTACGGAAATGGAAAAAAAAAAAAAAGAAAGAGATCTTGTGGCTTTACTACTTGATGCATATAATTTCCCTTTCACTATTAGATGTTAAATTTTAACTTATATCTATTTAAAAATAATGATTAGTATGATGAGAATATTGTCTAGATAATCTAAAGATGAATTGATCAATGATAAATTATATTTCATGTGTTTTTAAAAAAACATTCAAATTCTAAATATTTGTGGCTAAAATATATGACCAGACAAAACTCCAACTTCAAAAACTTCAATTTTTTTTTTTTTTAATCATGGTCAAATGCCCACTAATAATCATATATAATTAAAAGTGAGAACAAAAAAGTTGAAAGTTGAAAATCAAAATACCCTTACAAAGTTGAGTTATTACAATAATACCATTATAATATTTTAAATCCATTTAGTTATTATTAATTATTACCGCAAACATTATTCTTTAGTTGAAGTAATAATATATATTACTTTATGCTAATTATACCTAGCCTCTTCCACTACCAATGTAACGGAATATATAACCTAATTACCTGTGGAAATTTGTGATTATTTTTTTATCCAAATAAAATTAATTGGTAAATTCATCCACATAAATTAGATATTAAATCTTGATTGATTAAATGAAGGTATACTAACTATCCATAATAACAGTTGACTGCTTACTTGACCATTTGACTTCTTATTAGACGTTTAATTCTTTGTCAAATAAATTGATAGACATAAAAAACTCATTTTGTGGAGGATATCCACTCCTTTTCAACTAATGAATGTGATGTGATGATTCAATTATTAAAGAATATAATTAGTGCTTTAATTTCAATTTATTTTAACACAAGTTCTTCGCTAAGGTATGTCTTCTCTCTTTCTTTTACTTATTTTATGTTATAAACATATTCTATTTATGGTGGATGTCTATTTTATGTAGATTCCTTTAGGAGTTAGGAATCTTACTTGAATACTAATTCAGTTTTTTACTTGAAGACCAAGTCTGTTTTTTCCTATAAATATAAAAGTTTCCTTCATTGTAATATACATCTCAATATTATTGAAGAGCAATACGAAATATTCTCTCTATTTTCTTCTTCTTTTACTTTATAGTTTCATAACACATTATCAGCATGAGACCCTACCGTCTTAAAGAATAAAGGTTAAGTTTCAAGGCTATGGTATTATTTATTTATTTGTTTTATCTTTATTGATATGACTAACCTTGTCGGCACGAGACTCTACTGTTTTAAATAGTGAAGGTTAAGTTTCAAATCCAAGATACTATTTATTTATCTATTTTCTCTTTATTGATATGACTAAACTTGAGAAACTTGAGTCTGTTGCTATTTATAGTTTGGGCAAGAACTACCCTTCATGGGTGTTGGATGCTAGATGTCTTGGAGACATCATTGAAGAAGAAAATAAAGCATCAAAATAAGATTGTACTAAAGCGATGATATTCTCGCATCATCACCTTGATGAAATGTAAAAATATGAATATCTCATAGTCAAGGATCCACTTGTCTTGTTGGAAAAGCCTAAAAGAAAAATATGATCACGTGAAGATGGTCATACATCTAAAAGTATGATAATAAGATGTTGAGTTTAAGCTTCATCAATTTATGGCGTAAGACGCCTTTATATGGATAAGACAATGGGTTCAAGTCTCAACGCACCATACTAATGATATAATGATGACTAAACCACAATAATGTGCTTTTGGTGAAAAATCATAAAATATATTCTTTCTATTAAAATGCTCCATTCTTTAAAGTGAATATGGTAGCAAGTGCATAATGTCTAAAAGAAGACAAGGAATGAAATTTACTAAATTCTGAAAGTATAAAAAGCGAATATGGGTTCGTTCACGGTCATTTGATATGTGAAATAGATGCATCTATAAGAAGATCACATGTGTGTTTATTGTCAACTTGAAGTTTGACATTTGCAAAATTGTTTGTGCAAGATAATTGAATTAAGAGCACAATTTTCAGAATACGTAATCTAGACGATTCATCTTGATAATATTGATAAAAATTCAAGTAGATTGACACTAAATGCCTTGAATAAATGGTCAACCTTGCTTAAGAGAACAAAACTTCATGGTCTGAAATATGACAAATTATAGACAAAGACATGCATCAATCTCGGATGGAGCCAAAGATTGACTATTTTTTGGCTTTGGAGTATGATGGAATAAAGCAAAATGGCTCTTT
>JAABOM020092746.1:0-28237 GCA_011800125.2 Solanum clarkiae | reverse complement strand
AGAGCTAATAAAGGATTACGACATTGACATACTATACCATCCAGGGAAGGCAAATATGGTAGTTGATGCTCTGAGTCGTATGGAATTCATGAATACTGATGATCCAGCTGTGATAAGTCAGGGGATGGATAAAGAGCCACGTCAAGTAGCCACTTTGAGAGTTCTCCTTCTTGAAACTCCAAAGGAAGGAGTTATTGTGCATAATATTATGGAGTCTTCATTGGTAATGAAGGTGAAAGAAAAACAGTTCGAGGATCCTATTTTACGGCAGCTGAAAGAAAAGGTGAGTCAGGGTATGATAAAAGGCTTTGACCTTACACAAAATGGAGCACTTTACTGTCAAAACAGATTATGTGTGCCTGATATTAATAGGTTAAGGAGGAGAATAATGGAAGAAGCCCATCATTCCCGATATTCCATCCATCCAGGATCAACTAAGATGTACCATGACCTGAAAGGAGTGTTTTGGTAGGGAGGCATGAAAAAGGACCTTGCAAAATTTGTGTGTCAATGTATAAATTGCCAACAAGTGAAAGTAGAACACCAAAAACCAGGAGGTTATATGCAGTGTATAGGGCTTCCAATATGGAAGTGGGATATGACTAATATGGATTTTGTTACAGGTTTGCCTCACTCATCTCAGAAGTTTGACTCCATATGTGTAATAGTTGACAGACTCACGAAGTCTGCACACTTTTTGCCAGTGAGGAGTGATTATATAGCTGAAGTGTATGCCAAGCTATACCTAAAAGAGATAGTCAGGTTACATGGAGTCCCAATCTCCATTATATTTGATCGAGGAGCTCAATTTACTGCAAAATTTTGGAAGTCCTTCCAAAGGAGTTTAGGAACACAAGTGAATTTGAGTACATCTTTCCACCCTTAAACAGATGGTCAAGCAGAATGCACCATTCAGACACTTGAAGATATGTTGCGAGCTTGTGCGTTGGATTTTAAAGGTAGTCGGGTGGATCACTTGCCACTTATTGAGTTTTCCTATAATAATAGCTACCATACGACTATCAAGAAGGCACCTTATGAAGCTTTGTATGGAAGGAAATGTAGATCACCAATTGGATGGTTTAAAGTGGGTGAGACCATCTTACTCGGGCCGGATCTAGTACAACAAGCCATGGAAAAGTTAAGATGATAAAGCAGTGACTAGAAACAGCCCAGAGTTGGCACAAATCATATGAGGATGCCAGGAGAAGAGGACTGGAATTTTCAGTAGGTGATTGGGTATTTTTAAAGGAGTCTCCAATGAAAGGGGTTATGAGATTTGGTAAGAAGGGAAAATTGAGTCCACGTTACATAGGGCCATATCAGATTATTGAGAGGTTTGGACAGGTTGCATATGAACTAGAGTTAACCCAGGAACTTTTAATGGTTTATCCAGTTTTTCATGTCTCAATGCTTCGGAAATGCATAGGTGGCCCATCTAGTATCACTCCTATTAAGAATGTACAGGTTACAGAAGATCTCACCTATGAAGAAGAGCCTATTGCTATTCTACATCGTCAAGTTAAGAAGCCAAGGAACAAAGAAATAGCTTCGGTTAAAGTACTTTGGAGGAACCAGCAAGCAAAAGAAATAACATGGGAGGCCGAGGATATGATGAAGTCAAAATATCCTCACTTATTTGAAGATAAAGAGGAATTCAATATACAGAATTGGTACATTGATAGGTACGTGTGATTGAATATTTAATATGCTGTGAAATGGTTATGTAAGTAAAGGTTTAAACTTGGTTGAGCTATCTAATTGTTCTAATATTCGAGTATGAATGTTCCTAAGGGGGGAGGATGTAAAACCCCACATCTTACCATACTAATACTATAAAATTTAGTTATACTAGCGCTAATTTTTAAATGTATTTGAATCTCATGTTAATGGGCTATATGTGCATCTAATGCTTAAAAGGGTTGGGTGTATACATGTTTTGTGTCAAAATGAGGAGATTATGGACTTAAAATGAAGTAAGAGAATTGAGGTGCTTGTAGGACTTAGGAAGCAAGTAGGTTAGTCAGCTACTTGCTTAGCTTAAATTTCTAACTAAACGGAGACGAGACCTAGCGTCGAAATTGTCCAAGTCCGAGTATGAATAAAATTCGTGTTAAGGGTGTAACTTTAGGCCATGATTTAACATCACATATGGACTATATTTACAGCCCAAGGATGATAGTAAGAAAGTCCCAAAGACATCATAAACTCTTGGATACTTTGGGCCCAAAACTAAGTAAGAAAAGTTGGCAAAATAGGGAGCCCAAGTCCATCAACTTGGAGACCCATTTTGGACCATGTTCAATGGACAAGTTGCTAGATAAGCAGCTTATTGATGTGTGGTGTAATATGGTCAAAATACCAAGAGAAGGTCGGCCAAAGTAGTTGCATAAAGAGGGGTCATAAGCAGCAAATATCCATTCACTTTTAACTTGGAAAATTTCTACTTTCTCCCAACTTTATTATTCTTCTTTCTTCACCTTGCAAAGCAGATAAATAACTTTCCTAGGGTTCTTGGAGAAGCCTTACATCTTTAAGTATGTGTTAAGTAAGTTTACGCATATGTTTAGTATAGTTTTCTTATGAAAAACAAGAAGTATATGTTAGTATGTTGGTGCTGGAATTTCTGGACAGATTGTATACTAGGGATTCTTGTGTATTTTCTTGTTAATTAAGAGGTCTTTCTCTTGTTAGCTGGATTTATTATGTATTAGTACTTAATTATGCAACAAATCTTGATTTTACAGCAGTGTAAAAAGGCTGATTAACTACTTTTACAGTCCACAAAAATGAGTCATTATATGATATCGCAATTATGTGCTTAGTATGAACTTGTGGACTGTTGGAGAGCAAGCTGTTACTTCATGTCCTTAATAACTGATTTGTGGCTGTTATGAAACTGGTTCATAGCTATTGGTATGTATAAATGTTGTTGGAATAATTAGGCTAAGGTTGGAACCGATTTGGAATTGTTAAGGTCGAAAGGTAGCGAGGAAAGGTAACGTTATGTTGTTCGTTTTTAGATTGCATAGAATTGTGATATGTTGTGCTTTGTGGGATGTTGTAAGGCTGTTATAGACTTAAAATAGGCTGTACATGATGTGTACATGCTAATGTGTATTAGAAAATACGATTAGGGGTGGAAAGGTTAAAGGAATGCACCTGGGTTTATAAACACCCGCTTGCTGCCCATGCATTGTTTTCTTATGTGATTGGGATGCCAAGGTGTGTATATTGGCTGCTAATACTAGTTTTATCACATACTATGATGTATATAATTGTTTGAAGGAAGGGAAGGTGGTTTTGAGATAGTAAAGAGGTCCGACGATGAGGTATGTAAGGTTACTTGATTTCGTATCACTTGGCATGAAACATAGATCTCTCCTTGGTACATAAAGGCATTCACCAACTCTGACATAACTATTAACCATGTCTCCACTCTTGTACATGCTCATATGATTCCATACATAGTCACCTTTAAAACTGCATACATGCTTGAATACCAAGTTACCTGAGTTGTTGTTATGAATATAGTTCACAAGTTGTTCCATTTCATATGTATTTCATTGTTTATCCAACGTACTCTTTTATTTATCATATTATCTTATATAACTATCTACATGTCACATGCTACATATACAGTCCTACGACTCCAATATTGTGGCTACCAAAAGAATCATCTCAAAGGTAATTGAAAGATAAAGTATACTGTTTTCGGTAGGTGGTAGCCCCGAGGGGTTGAGTATAACCTAGCCAGGGGATGATCTTATCAAAGAGGGGTAGCCCGACGGGTTGAGTATAACCTAGCCAGGGACGAACCCGATAAAGTTTCACCACTGATCAGTTGGTCATTTATTTACAACTGTGCACAGATTTTACAATATAGATCTTGCGGTAAAGGTAAAGTGATATAAAGAACATAAAGTACATGATTCCACAGTATAACTAAGGGTGGTCCCTGATCTTCTACAGATCCATGGTTTCATTTGAGTTGTTACTTTATATCCAGTATATCCTGCCTTACATACTTAGTACATTATCTCATACTGACATCCCTTATGGGGGACCTGCATTTCATGCTGCAGGTACAAGTGCTAGTAGATCTCCCTAGTAGGAGTACAGGACATTCAGCTATGGTTACCAGGCTCTAGGTTGCTTCGAAGCTTTGCATGTCTAGAGCTTATATATTTATATTGTACAGTTAGTTGAGGCGGGGCCTGTCCCAACCCTTATCTGATGTTTCTCTCTATTTAGAGGCTTTGTAGACTATGTAAAGCACAGTGAAGTCATGTCTCGCACTTTAGATAGCGTGGCCCCAACGGCCCAGTCATATACATTTCCTTTTGTCTTGTTATCACTATTTATGTTCTTAAAGGCATGTCAAATGTAAAAACCCCTTATAATATGTATAGAACGCATATAGTTACAGGTTGGTTCTCCCGAGCCTTATCGGCAACGGGTGCCAATCCGCCTTACATGACTTTGGGGCGTGACAGTGAGTTTCTTGATGTGTTCCCTAATGACCTTCTCGGAGTTCTTCCCGAAGGGGAAATATACTTTGGTATAGACCTCCTCCCCGATACTCAACCCAATCTGTTCCCCCTTAACGTATGGCCCCAGCAGAGTTAAAGCATTTGAAGGAGCAATTGAGGGATTTGTTGGAGAAGGGTTTTACCAGGCCTAGCCAATCACCTTGAGGTGCACCAGTGCAATTTGTGAAGAAGAAGGATGGGTCCCTTAGAATATGCATTGACTATCGGCAACTTAATAGGGTCACCATGAAGAATAAGTACCCTCTATTAAGGATTGATGATCTATTTGACCAACTTCAAGGGGCTAGTCACTTCTCTAATAATGATCTTCAATCTGGGTATCTTCAAGTAAAAGTAAGGGAGTGTGACATTTCCAACACGGCCTTCTGGACTAGGTACGGGCATTATGATTTATGGTTATGTTTTTTGGGTTGACCAATGCACCGGATATCTTTATGGATCTTATGAATATGATCTTTAAGCCCTACCTTGATTTGTTTGTGGTAGTTTTCATTAATGATATTTTGATCTATTCTCATAGTGAGAAGGAGCATGTGAGTTAATTGAGGGTGGTGCTACGAAAATTGAGGGAAGAGAAGTTATAAGCTAACTATGAAAAGTGTGAGTTTTAGTTGCAAGAGGTTGCCTTTCTAGGTCATATGGTGTCGGGGGATGGTATTAAAGTGGATCCTAAAAAGATGAAAGTGATTAGAGATTGGCCTAGACCTTTGAGTCCATCGGATATTAGAAGCTACTTGGGCTTACCGGGTTGTTACCGGAGATTTGTGAATGGGTTCTCTTCTATTGCTTCTCCTATGACTAAGTTGACTCAAGAAAAGGCTAAATTTCTGTGGACTGATGAGTGTGAAAAGAGTTTCCAAACCTTTTAAGATAAGCTTTTCTCCTCTCCTATCTTGTCACAATCGGAAGGGTTAGAAGGGTTTATTGTGTATTGTGATGCCTCAAGAATTGGTTTGGGTTGTGCATTGATACAAAATTGTAAGGTGATAGACAATGCTTCTAAAAAACTTAAGGTGTATGAAAAGAATTATCCTACCATGATCTTAAATTTGGCCATTGTGGTATTTGCTTTGAAACTTTGGTGTCATTATTTGTATGAAGTGCATGTTGATGTGTTTACCGATCATAAGAGTTTCCAATATGTGTTCACCAAAAAGATCTCAACTTCAGACAACGAAGGTCGTTCGAGTTTCTTGAAGATTATGATATGAGTGTGCATTATCACCTTGGTAAGGCTAATGTAGTGGTTAATGCTTTGAGTAGGATGTTTATGGGTAGCTTAGATCATCTTGATGATGGTGGAAAGAGGTACATAGAGAGGTCCATTGTGTCACACCCAAGCCTAGGGCCTAGACGTGATACGATGAATGGGGGACACAAAAGAACCCCAAACAAGCCTCTAAACTTTTCATTACACATCATTGGTCATGAAAGCACATAATTGACATACATCGTAAGAATAGGGGCAAAGGGACTAAGGGAAAAGTTTGCATAAACATCATCATCAAGAGACAAGAGTCATAGCTCATATCATAGATATATACCATGTCCAATAAACACCTTTAATACATAAATAAGAGTGGGGACCAAGACAAAGCAATCGGGCTCACCCTCATAGTCAAAATAGAACATAAAGAAAAGTATCTCAATACATAATAAAAGCAACATTGACTAAGGTCCCTGAAGTGGAGGACTCACTAACAAGCTTGAGTAGTACCGAACTAGCCACTTGGAGGAGGAGAATGATCAACTTGGGCATCGGTTCCTACATGGTGATCTCATGTAGGCAAGAGTATGCATTAGTACATTTGAATGTACTAAGTATATAGGATGCAATGCAACAAGAGATAGGCATCATAATCAAATGCATAACAATAGGCAAAACACATAATATAACAATATGGCATGTACGATTAATGCTTAAGTAAATCATGCTCATATAGGTTATCATATGTGTAGAAGAGACCAAGCTAGCTTTCCAAAGTACAAACCCAAGCTAGCTTTCCAAAGTACAAACCCCTTGGTAGGTTGGTGATGATATCACCCAATCACTTAGGTGGTGAGGTACAAACTCCTCACTAGGTTGATGAGTACAAACCCCCATTACGGTTGATGCTGATGCCACCCCATCACCCTGGTGGTTAAGTACAAACCCCTCACTAGGTTGATGAGTACGAACCTCTATCTAGGTTACCCAGGCTCTTGGTTCCCCCGAATTTTGCAAGATCTAATGCAATACTTTATATAGAATTCATCATATACATAATCTCATTTCATCATCATAACACTATTCATATTATATCTCATGCTTTGGACCTTCAATTCCTCAAGAAACGACATCTGGACATTTTATGAAACACTTAGAGGGTGTGTAATGCTAGTATAAAACTATGAAATATAGAGATGAAATCATGCACCAAAATCCATTGTAAAACCATCAATCAATACCTTGCAACACCCTCAAGCAACAAACATAAAAATTCCTCATCAAATCTTACATTAGATCAAAGAATTATAGCTCAAAATTAGCAAAACAGTAACAACTTTATATAGCTTTATCATAGTTCATAGACATGTTCATACAAGTAAACCCATTTATAAAATCAACTTTAAATCATGCAAATTGAGTAAAAAGGAGATTAGGACACCATGAGTGGAAGAATCCAATGGCCAAAACCTACATACCCTAGCTTTGAGGAAACTTTTGATGAAGTTTGAAAATGGAGGCTTGAAGCATAAAGGAAATCCTTAATTCCATATGAGAGTTTTGGGACTTGACTTTTGGGAGTGAAAAATATGGATAAGTGTTTGAGAGGACATTTGGGGAATGTTTAGGATGATATGAGGGTGAAATATAGCTAAGTATAGGTAAAAACACGTTTGGAAACACTTATGCCCAAGACCCAAAATCGTTGGACCGAGATAAAAATCACTGGCAACAAAATACATAGGTCCGTGTCTGGCCCGCGACACGGAGCTATCACAAAGGCAGAATTAATACATATCACGGCACTGTCGCGGATCGATTCTGGATAAGAAAAATTATGAAAAATGAAATTGCTAATCATTTGCTCTTAAATCGAGGTTAGACCCTTTTCCCCCTAATTTTGGCCCCCTGAACAAGAATATGAATTTGGACTTCCGATATCGCACACATATTTTGAGATATATGGAATTTATAATTTCGAGAATTCCTAGGTACATTTTTGGTACCTTTTTGGGGTTGTTTCAATATCTTCCCCTTGGGAACATTCGTCCCCGAATGTAAAAGAGATGTACAAGACAAGAGTAATCATGAACAAATCAGCCCCAACAAGAATGCAATATTACATTTAAAACACCATTTTAAAAATCTCATCACAAGTGTAAAATCATCATAAATTTGCCAACCCGAATATGAATGCATATGAATGACATAGGAGTTACAATATAAGACTTGAAATCACAAAGGGGCTTAGAGTTAGTACCTTATGCTTGTGGGGAGTGGAAGAGATAAGGATACCACTTTTGCATGTCCGCTTGGCCTCCCAAGTAGCACTTTCGATTTCTTGGTTCCTCTAAAGAACCTTAACAGATGCCACCTTCTTGTCCCTCAATCTCTTCACATGTCTATACAAAATCTCAACCGGAGTCTCCTTAAAAGTCAAGTTATCCTCAACAACACCTAAAGATCAAGAGGCACAATAGCATTAGAATCACCAGCATATTTTCTCAATAACATGGAACACCAGATGAACCAAATTCCTTTCACTAGGCAACTTTGACTCATAAGGTACCTTGTCAACCCTCTTTATCACCTCATAAGGACAACATATATTGGACTCAACTTCCCTTTTTTACCAAAACGGACCACACCTTTCATTAGAGAAACTTTCAAATAAACCCAGTCACACACTTTGACTTCAAGGTTTCTTCTTCTCACATCGGCATAGGATTTTTGATGACTTTGGGCTGTCCATTCCCTAATCATCCTAATCTTCTAAAAAGCCTCCATAACCAAATCTAGACCCAATAATACCACCACTCCAACCTTAAATCAACTAACTGGTGATCTACAACGTCTCCCGTAAGAGCCTTGAAAGGAGCCATACTGATGCTAGATGATAGCTATTGTTGTATGCGAACTCAATCAACAGAAGATGGTTATTGGAACTGCCTTAAGCCCTAAGAAACTAGCCCTAAGCATATCCTCAAGTGCTTGAATGGTTCTTTTAGCTTGGCCATCCGTTTGAGGGTGAAAGGTCATACTAAGGTGAACTTTCGTCCCAAGACCCCTTTGAAAAGACCTACAAAAGTGTGAAATGAATTGTGCACAATGATCTGATATGATAGACAAAGGAACCCCATTTAACCTCACTAATGCATAGATGTACAACATTGCATACTTTTCAGCCCTATATGTGGTCTTAACCATTAGAAAGTGAGCCGATTTCGTCTTCCTATCAAACATAACCTAAATGGAATAAAAAGATTTTCTAGTCTTGGGCAAGCTACCCACAAAATCCATATTAATCACCTCCCACTTCTAAGTAAGAATATCTATGTCTTGGGTTAGGCCACCTGGCCTTTGATTTTGGGTTTGACTTGTTGACAACTATGGCAACCGAAAATGAATTTGGCAATGTCCCTCTTCATGCCTCCCCACCAATACACATCCCTCAAGTTTCTATACACTTTGGTGGAATCGGGGTGGATGGAATAAGAACAATTATGAGCCTCATCAAAGATCTTCTCCCTCAAACCACTAACACAAGGCACACAAAACCTACCTTGGTACCTAAGGGCACCATCTCCCCCTTGGGACAAAACCTCTACTTTTCCCTCTTTCGCCAAGGCCTTCAATTCAAGTGAGGAGGAGTCAAGCTCTTGTTTTCCTATCACCTCATCAACTAATGAAGACTTAGACCATCAACAACAACAACACCGTCATCACCAACCTCTTCAAACCTAACCCCCAATCTGGCCAATTGATGGACCTCCCTAGCCATTTCCTTATCACCACTATCAACATGGGCTAGGCTACCCATAGACACCCTACTCAAAGCATTTGCCACCATATTTGCCTTACACGGATGATAGTGCACACTCATATCATTGTCTTTAAGAAGTACTAACCATCTTCTTTGACTCGAGTTGAGATCCTTTGCAGTGAAGACATATTGGTTGGTGAACACATATACATGCAACCAATATAAGTAGGGACACCAAATCTTTAATGCAAACACAATGGCGGCTAACTCTAGATTAAGGGTAGGATAGTTCCTTTCATGTACCTTGCGTTGTATAGAAGCATAAGCTATGACCTTCCCATTTTTCATCAATACACAACCCAAACCAACCTGGAAGCATCACAATATACCACACATCCCTCAAGCCCATCTGATAGTGACAATGAAGGAGTAGACATAATCTTGTTGTTCAATGTTTGGAAGCTCCTCTGACACTCATCGGTCCACACAAACTTAACCTACTTCTGAGTCAATTTTATCATAGGGGAAGCACTAGAGGAGAACCCGTTCTCCAACCTTCTATAATAACCCGCTAGGCCCAAAAAGCTCCTAATATCTGATGAGGTCAATGATCTAGGCCAATTCTTAATCACATCAATTTTCTTAGGATCCACTTGTATACCATCCCCGGACACCACATGACCCAAGAATGCAACCTCCGTCAACCAAAATTCACACTTGTCATATTTGGCATACAATTTTTCCTCCCTCAATCTTTGCAACACAATCCTCAAATGCCCCATATGCTCCTCCCTACTATGTAAATAGATCAATATATCAACAATGAAGACCACAACAAAGGAATCATGGTAGGGCTTGAAGACCCTATTCATTAGGTCCATGAAGATGGCCAGTGCATTGGTCAACCCAAATGACATCACAACAAACTCATAATGCCCATATCTAATCCTGAAAGCCATCTTAGAAATATTACATTCCCTCACCCTCACTTGATGATATCGGGAACGAAGATCAATCTTAGCATAATAGCTAGCCTCTTGTAATTGGTCATATAGTGACCCTATTGAGTTGCTGGTGGTTAATGCACATTCTAAGTGACCTATCCTTCTTTTTCACAAATAACATCAAAGCACCCCAAGGTTATTGGGTAGGCCTAATAAATCCCTTCTCCAACAAATCTTTCAATTATTCCTTTAACTCCTTCAATTCCACCGGGGCCATACGGTAAGGGGGAAAGAAGATAGCTTGAGTATTGAGGAGGAGGTCTATACCAAAATCTATTTCCCTTTTGGGAGGAACACCGAGAATGTCATTTTTGAAGACAATAAGAAACTCATTTACAACTGGAATAGACTCTAAGGAAGGGACTTTAGACTCCATATCCCTAACCCTCACGAGATGGTAAAGACACCCCTTAGAGATCAACTTGCGCGCTTTAATGCATGAAATGAATCTACCCTTGACCACTAGATCTTGACTTTCTTACTCAAGGACAGGTTCATCAGCAAATAGATGCTGGACACTACAGGTTCTACAATCAATAGAAGCGTAGTAAGCATGCAACCGGTCCATCCCAAAAATGACATCAAAATCTACCATGTCTAATTCAACAAGATCACAAGGCAATAACTTATGCAAAATGCAAATAGGACAAGTTCTATAAACTTTCCTAGCAACAATAGAAGCTCCAATAGGAGTAGACACTTCATATGACTCATGCAACAACTCGGGATCAACATGAAACTTCTTAGCAATAAAAGGAGTAACAAAGGAAAGAGTGGCACCTGAATCAATCAAAGCATATACATCAAAGTCCAAGATTTTCAACATACTAGTAACAAAATTGGGAACCTCATAATCCCTTGCCTCCCATGTAGAGAATAAAATCGATTGTGCCTTGGGGCACCACCATGAGGATCACCTCTACCCAATGGAACCGCATTTGCACCTAGGCCCTTGCCACGGTTTCTTGGACAATCCATCTTCTTATGACCAAGTTCCCTACACTAAAAGCATGCATTAGAACCTTTCAAACATGGGCCTCCATGGCTCTTTCCATATTTAAGGCACACATCAATAAGAACCACACCACCAACCTTGAGGCCTAGGGAAGTCATTAGAAAACTCCTCATTAGTAGCATGAGAAGACCCTTGGCTTTGACAAAATCTAGCACACTTTTGGAATTTACCCCCAAGATGGGCCCTCTTGGCCTCATGACCTCTCCTCTTCCTCAACTTTTCATTCTCCATTTGCTCGGTATATATCATCAACCGAGACAAGTCCATGTCACTAATTAGCAAAGAAGACCAGCATTCCTCACTCACCAAGTCGGAGATCCCCATCACAAACTTGTTCATCCTAGATCTAGGATCGGCCAGCAAGTGAGGAGCTTACTTTGAAAGTTAATTAAACTTGAGGGAATACTCCCTCACACTTCTAGAACCTTGTTTAAAGTTCATAAATTCTACCAATTTAGATTCCCTAAGCTTAAGAGGGAAAAATCGATTAAGGAAAGCCAATTTGAATTCCTCTCAAAGTACCACATTACTAATTATGTTCTCACCATTTCATTGATCATACCATATTTGGGATCCCCCTTTGAGTTTGTATGCCACCAATTCCACCTTTTCATTCAGCCCAACACCTATTATATTCAAGATCTTGTAGACCTCATCGATAAACTCTGGTGGATCTTCATCCACCTTTGACCTATAGAACACCGGAGCATTCATCCTCATAAAGACCCTTACCCTAGCTCCCGGGGTATTAGCATGAGGGGCTTGGGACCCTGATTGACTTGGTTTGCCACAACTTGGGTAAGGATAGTGAAAACACCCCAGAGCTTACCATTAGAAGGTTGACCATCGGGAGTTTGGGCTCTTCTTCCTCTAGTGTTTGGCATGATATAGCATTGCAAAGAACAATCATTAGGGGAAAACTTACCACAACTCTGTAGCATGACTTAGGACATGAAGAAGGGGAAACTTTTCCTAAAACGTCTCATCGCCTCCTTTTCATAGTCATGGTGTGCTTCACAACTATGAATAGGACTCTAATTGACATGATGTGTTGGAGTACGAGGATCTATCAACCTAGTTCTGTGATACCAAGTTTGTCACGACCCAAGCCTAGGATCTAGACGTGACATGGCTAATGTGGAACCCGAAGTAACCCCAAACAAGCCTCTTAACTTGTCATTACACATCATTGATCATGGAAGCATATAATTGACATAAAGCGTAAGAATAGGAGCAAAGGGACCAAGGAGAAAGTTTGCCTAAACTTCATCATCGAGAAACAATAGTCATAGCTTATATCATCGATACATATCATATCCAACAAACACCTCTAATACATAGATAAGAGCGGGGCCAAGACAAAGCAACTGGGCGCACTCTCATAGTCAAAATAGAACATAACGAAGAGTATCTCAATACATAATAAGAGCAACATAGACTAAGGTCCCGAAAGTTGAGGACTTACCAACTAGCTAGAGTAGTACCGAACTAGCTACGTGAAGGAGGAGGATAATCAACTTGGGCTTCGATTCCTACATGGTGATATCATGTAGGCAAAAGTATGGGTTAGTACATTTGAATGTACTAAAGTATGTATAACTCAATGCAACAAGAGATACGCATCATAATCCAATGCATAATAAAAGGAAATAGACACAATATAACAATATGGTATGTATGACCAATGCATAAGTAAATCATGCTTAAGTAACACATGCTCATATAGGTTATCATATGTGTGGAAGAGACTAAGCTAGCTTTCCAAAGTACATACCCCTTGGTAGGTTGGTGATGATGCCACCCCTTCACTTAGGTGGTGAGGTACAAACCCTCACTAGGTTGATGAGTACAAACCTCCATCTTAGTTGATGATGATGCCATCCTATCACCCTAGTAGTGAAGTACAAATCTTTCACTAGGTTGATGAGTGCGAACCCCCATCTAGGTTACTCAGGCTCTTGGTCCCCCGAATTAGGCATGGTCTAATATAACACTTTATATAGAATTCATCATATATATATAAGCTCATTTCATCATCATAACATCGTTCATATCATATCTGATGCTTTGAATGTTCAATTCCTCAAGAAACACATCTGGACATTTTATCAAACACTTAGAGGATGTGTGATGCTAGTATAAAACTATGAAATATAGAGATAAAATCATGCAAGAAAATGCATTTTAGAACCATCAATCAACACCTTGAAACACCCTCAAGAAATATACATCACAACCCCTAATCAAATCTGACATTATGTCACGCCCCAAAGTCCCGTAGGGCGGACCGGCACCCCTTGCCGATAAGGCCCGGGAGAACCAATCTGTAACTATGCGTTTACTGTACGTTTCTACCTTTAGAATGCATTAAAGTAGGTGAACGAACGATAATAAGCCAAAGGAAATGCATATGACTAGGTCGTTAGGGCCACGGTGTCTAAAGTACGAGCCATGACTTCACATTTACTTTACATAGTCTACAAAGCCTCTGAATAAAGAGAAAACATCTGAAAAGGGTCGGGACAGGCCCCGCCTCAACAAACTATACAATATAAATATAAGCTCTAGACATATACAAAGCCCCAAAGCAACCTGGAGCTTGATGACAGCAGATGAATATCCTGTGCTCCTACTGGGGAGGTCTACTATCGTCTGTACCTGCAGCATGAAATGCAGATCCCCCGTAAGGGACATTAGTATGACATAATGTACTGAATATGTAAGGCAGGATATGTTATACGTAAAATAATAACTCAAATGAAACCATGCATCTGTAGAAGGTCAGGGACCACCCTGAGTTATACTGTGGAATCAGATACTTTACATTCTTTACATTACTTTACCTTTACCTTTACTGTAAAATTTGTATCGTAAAATCTGTGCACAGTTGTAACATATAACCAACTGATCAGTGGTGAACTGTATCGGGATCGTCCCTATGCCAGGTTCGCAATGAACCCCCTCGGGCTCCACCCATAAACTGTATCGGGATCGTCCCTATGCTAGGTTCGCAATGAATGCCCTCGGGCTCTACCCATAAATTGTATCGGTATCGTACCTACGCTAGGTTCGCAATGAACCCCCTCGGGATCCACCCACAAACTGTATCGGGATCGTCCCTATGCTAGGTTCGCAATGAACCCCCTCGGGCTCAACCCATCAAAACTATATACTTTATCTTTCAATTACCTTTGAGATGATTCTTTTGCTGGCCATAATATTGGAGCTGTAGGATTTTATATGTAACATGTGACATGTATCCATTTATACAAGACAATATGACAAATAAAATAGTATATTGGATAAACAATGAAATGCATATGGAATTGAACAACTTGTGAACTTTATTTGGAAACAAGAACTCATGTATCATGGTGTTCATGTATGTAACCAGATCTGAAAGTAACTATGTGTTGAATTATATGAACATGTAAAGGTATGGAGACATGATTAATAGTTATCTCGGAGTTGGGAAGTGCCTTTATGTGCCGAGGAAGGATCTATGTTTCATGTCAAATGATACAAATTGAAATAACCTTACATACCTCATTGTCGGACCTCTTTACTATTCCAAACAAACTTTCCTTCCTTCATACAGTTATCTACCACATAAAAGGTGATACAACTAGCATTAGCAGCCAATAAACACACTTTGGTAGCCTAATTACATAACAAAATAACACACGGACAGCAAGCGAATAATTACGAACCATAGCGTATTCTTTTAACTGTTTTGACTCTAACTATATTACTTAGTGCACATTCACTTATACGCATCATGTGCAGCCTGTTCTAATACCACACCAACCTTACAACAGCCCACAAAACCCAGCACATCATAATCCCACGCAATCTAAAAACGGGCAGCATAACGTTACCTTGCTTTCACTACCTTTCAACGTCGACAACTCCAAACCTATTCCGAATTTAACCAAACTATTCCAGCAACATTTATACATATAAACAGCTATATACCAGCCTCAGGACAGCAACCAATAAGTTATTAAAGACATAAAGCAACAGCTTTCTTTCCAACAGTCCACAAGTTCATATGGAGCACATGATTGCGAAATCATATAATGACTTACTTTTGTGGACTGTAACAGCAATTAATCATCCCTTTTTCACTACTATAAAACCAGTATTTACTTCATAAATAAGTACTAATGCATAATAAATCCATCCAACAAGAGAAAAACCATTTAATTAACAAGAAAAGTGCACAAGACTCCTTAGCACACAATCTGTCCAGAAATTCCAGCACAATCATACTAACAAATACTTCTTATTTTTCATAGTAAAACCAGGGTAGCAACCTTAGTATAATATCTATAACTCGTACCATGTCGACAACACCAATTTCTCTTCATAATACAACTTAAAAAGCATAAAGAAATCACCAAAACAAAAAGGAAAAGGTGCAGTAACTTTCTGCACACAATCTGTCCAACAGTTTCAGCATGTGTGTAGCATCTATTTCTTGTTTTTCATGATGAAACTATACTAAACACAAAAATATAATTACTTACCTTTGTCTTCAAGATTTAGAGGCTCCTTAAAACCCTAAAGGAGTCGTTTTACTGCTTCCCAAAGTTGAGAAAAGTTGGGAACAAGTAGAGAGAGCAATCTGTTTTTTTTTTTTTTTTGTGTTGAAATGAACAATGACTTAGGGAGCAGCTTTGGGGCCCTTTATATAGAGATACTATGCCGACTCTCTCTTGAATTCTTGACCATCATGTACCACACATAATTAAGTAGCTTACCCACCAGCTTGATCCTCAAAGTTGGGCCTTTTTGGAACACCAACTTGGTGGGCTTGGGCTGCCAAAATTTTCAGATTTTGCTCTTCTTGGTTTGGGCCCACTTTGCCAAGTGTTTTTGCATTGTCTTTGGTCCCTTTTTAATACTTCTATTGGGCTTAACATATATTCCATTTATGGTGCTAAAACATGGGCCAAATTTACACCATTAACACAGACTTTATTCGTAATTAAACTTGGACAATTTCGACATTGGGTCTCGCCTCTGTTTAGTTAGCAATTTTGAGCTAAGCAAGTAGCTGACTCACCTCCTTGCTTCTAAGTCCTACAAGCACCTCAATTCTCTCACTTCATTTTAAGTCTATAATCTCCCCATTTTGACATAAAATATGTATACACCCAACCCTCTTAAGCTCTAGACGCACGTATAGCCCAATAACGCGAGATTCAAACACTTTTGAAAACTTATGCTAGTTTAACCAAATCATGTCATATTTCATTTGTATAGTATTAGTGGTGTAGTGTAAGGTGTGGAGTGTGGGGTGTTATACATTAGATCCATGATTCGTAGCTTAAAACACAACAAATCAGTCACAACTTTTCATAGCTTTAACATAGCTCATAGGCATGTTCATACTTATAAACCCATTTGTAAAATCAACTTTAAATAATGCAAATTGAGTAAAAAGGAGATTAGGGAACCATAGGTGGAAGAACCCAATGGCTAAAACCTACATACCTTAGCTTTGAGGAAGCTCTTGATAAAGTTTCAAAATAGAGGCTTGAAGCTTAAAGGAAATCCTTGAAACGACCCCAAAAGGTTCCCAAAAACATGCCTCGGAATGCCCAAAATTTTAAAATCCATATATCTCAAAATCCATTCGTCATTTAAAAATTTAACTTCATATTCATGATCACGGGGTCAAAATTAGGTGAAAAGGGTCTAACCTAGATTTAAGAGCGAAGGATTAGAAATTATAAATTTTTAACTGACAATTTCCAGTGAGGTCTGCGTGATGGAGGCACGATGTGCCAGCATCCCATCTCAGTGTATTTTTTTTAGTTTGTCCAAAATTTTCTAAGTTTTGGGCCCAAGTTTTTCCAAACGAGTTTTTACCTATACTTAGCCAAATTTCACCCTCATATTATCCTAAAGATTTCCTAAAACTCACTAAAATACTTAGTCATTTTTCACTCCCCAAACTCAAGTCCCAAACCCTCGTCCCAAGCGAAGGTTCTCGTTCAAGGTTCTTCTTCAAGCTTCAAGTCTCCTTCTTCAATCTTCACCAAGTTCTCCTCTTAGCCAAGGTATGTGGGTTTCTTTCATGGGTTTCTTTCACCTATGATACCCAAGCCTTCTTTTACTTAAATGGCATGATTTAAAGTTGATTTACAAATGGTCCTTGCTTATTATGAAATATACTGCACATTATGTTAAAGCTTTGTAAAGTTGTGACTGTTTTGCTATGTTTTGAGTTATAAATCTTGGATCTATTGTAAGATTCGAGAAGGAGTTTTGATGTATATTTCTTGAGGGTGTTGCAAAATGTTGAATGATGATTTTGCAATGGAATTTTTAGCATGATTTCATCTCCAAATTTCATGATTTTATACAACTATTACAAACCCTCTAAGTGTTTGATAAAATCCGGATGTGGTTTCTTGAGGAATTGAGGGTTCAAAGCATGAGTATGAAATCAATGACTATATGATAATGAAATAAGCTTATGTATATGATGTATTCTATATAAAGTATTGCATTAGGCTATGCCCGATCCAGGTGATCTAGTTGAGGGGTCAACAGCTCAACCACTAGTATGATGGGTGCTATCATCACTAACCTTGATGAGAGGTTTGTAATTCACACACTAGGGTGATGGGTGCTATCATCACTAACCTTGATTAGGGGTTCGTACCTCACACACTAGGGTGATGGGTGTTATCATCACTAACCTTGATAAGGGGTTTGTACCCCACATACTAAGGTGATGGGTGCTATCGTCACTAACCTACCAAAGGGTTTGTACTTTGGAAATCCAGCTTGGTATCTTGTTTACATATGATATCTTATATAACCATTAGTTACGTGAGCATGTCTTACTTAAGCATGGACCATATATGTCATATTCTTATATTATAATCTAATATTATGCATTTTTATTATGATGCTTATCTATTGTTGCATTGCATGTTAAATACTTAATACATTCAAATGTACTAATGCATATCTATGCCTACGTGATGTCACCATGTATAAATCGGTGCCCAAGTTGATCATCCTCCTCCATGTGGCTAGTTCGGTGCTATTATAGTTAGTTCGTGACTCCTCCACTTTGGGAACCTTAGTCTATGATTTCTCTTGTTATGCATTTAGACACTCTTCTTTATGTTTAATTTGACTATGAGGGTGAGCCCAGTTGCCTTGTCTTGGCCCCCGCTCTTATCTATGTATTAGAGGTGTTTGTTGGGCATATTATGTGTCTATGATATGCGCTTGACTCTTGTCTATTGACTATGATGATATTTTTCAATCTTTTTCCTTAGCCCTGGTTTCCCATTTATTTTATCCGTGAAGCTTGATATTACTTTCACGACCAAGGATGTGTAATGATGCTTTAGGAGGCTTGCTTGGGGTCCTTTCGGGTTCCCCTTGTGCCGTGTCACATCTAGGTCCTAGGCTTGAGTTGTGACAATTCTTAATTCGGGATGAGGGTTGTGAGACTTCAATTATTGAGTAAAAATATGTCTAAGTGTTTGAGAGGATATTGGAGAAAGTGTAGGATGATATGAGGGTGAAATATGGCTAATAGGTAAAAACACGTTTGGGAACATTTAGGTCCAAGACTCAAAAGACTTGGACCGAGATAAAAATCACTGGTAACATAATACACAGGTCTGCATCTGGTCTGAAATACGGACCTATCGCGGAGGTCGAATTAATACTTGTCCGCGAAAGTTGTGCGTCGCAGCAATGTCGCAGATCAATTATTGATAAGAAAAATTACAAAAAATGAAATTGCTAATCATTTGATCTTAAATCGGGGTTAGACCTTTTTCCCCTATTTTGACCTCCTGAATAAGAATATGAAGTCGAATTATTGATATCGCCCACGAATTTTGAGATATATAGAATGTTAAATTCTTGCCATTCTGAGGTACATTTTTGGACACTTTTTGGGGTTGTTTTACATCTATTAGCTAGGTTAGGAGTTAGGTTGGAGGAGGTTGACAACGGTGGAGTCGTGGTGTTTGATTGTTCCAAATCTTCATTGATTAAGGAAGTGAAGGCAAGGCTAGATCTTCACCCTGCCTTGCTAGAATTAAAGGCCTTGGTGAGAGATGGTAAGGTGGAGGTTTTCTCCCAAGGGGGAGATAGTAACCTTAGATACCAAGGTAGATTATGTCTACCTAATGTTGAGGATTTAAGAAAGAAGGTTATTGATGAGACTGATAATTCTTCCTATTCAATTCACCCCGATTCTATCAAGATCTATAGAGATTTGAGGGATGTGTTTTGGTGGGATGGTATGAAGAAATACATTGCTAAGTTTGTGTTTGGTTGCCATAATTGCTAACAAGTGAAAGCCTAACATCAACGTCCAGCTGGCCTAGCCCAAGATATAGAGATTCCTACTTGGAAGTGGAGGAAATGAACATAGATTTTGTGGTTGGGTTGCCTAAGACTAGAAAGGGTTTTGATTCTATTTGGGTTGTGGTTGATAGAATGACAAAGTCAGCTCATTTCCTACCAGTTAAGACTATTTATGCTGCTAAAGATTATGCTAAGTTGTACATTAATGAAGTGGTTAGATTGCATGGGGAGCCCTGGTCTATCATATCGGATCGTGATGCTCAATTCACTTCTCACTTTTAGAGATCCTTCTAAAAAGGTCATAGTACCAAGGTAAAGCTCAGTACGACCTTTCACCCTCAAATGGATGGCCAAGCCAAAAGAACTATCCAAACTTTTGAGGATATGATTAGATCTTGTATTTTGGAGTTTAAGGGTAGTTGGGATGACTATCTTCCATTGATTGAGTTTGCTTATAATAATAGCTATCATGCAAGCATTAGTATGACTCCTTTTGAGGCCCTTTATGATAGACGTTGTAGAACACCAATTGGATGGTTTGAAGTAGGAGAGATGGCTTTGTTGGGTCCTGATTTAGTTATGGAGGCCTTAGAGAAAATGAGGTTGATACAAGATAGGTCAAAAATAGCCCAAAGTCATCAAAAGTTATATGTCGATGTGAGGAGAAGAGATCGTGAATTTAAAGTCGGTGATTAGGTCTATTTGAAGGTTTCAACCATGAAGGGTGTGGTTCATTTTGGTAAAAATATTAAATTGAGTCCAAGATTTGGGGGTCCTTATAGGGTGTTAAGGAAGATTGGTAAGGTAGCCTATGAGTTGGAGTTGCCTAGTGAGATGGACTTGGTTCATCCGATCTTCCATACGTGTATGTTGAGAAAGTTTATGGGTAACCCAAATGCTATTATGCCTCTTGATGTTATGGTTGTTGTTGGAGAAAATTTGACTTGTGAATAGGTTCCAGTAAAAATTTGGATAGACAAGTGAAGAGGTTGAGGAACAAGGATGTTGCTTCCGTCGAAGTCCTTTGGAGAAACCAACAAGTTGAGAGTGCTACATGGGAAGCAGAGGCAGACATGCAAAAGTGACATCTCTATTTCTTCCATGCTACTCAAGGCTAAGGTACGAATCTAAGTCTCCTACATGATTTCAAGTCTTAATTTTTAGGCCTCATGCCATTTACATGCATTCATATTTAAATTGACAAGTTCATAGTGATTTTGACACTTATTTTGAGGGTTTTGAAATGATGTTTAAGTGCATGGTTGCATCCTTATGTGTACTAAAATCATTTTGATTATTTCTCTAGTATACATTTCTTTGACATTCGGGGATGAATGTTCCCAAGGGGGAGATATTGAAACAACCCCAAAAAGTGCCCGAAAATATGCCTATGAAATGTCCATAATCGTAATTTCTATGTATCTCATAATTTGTCCGTGATATCAAAGATCTGACATTTTATTCTTGATCAGGGGGAAAAATTGAGTGGGCGATGGGTCTAACCCCGATATTAGAGAAACCGTAGCAAAATTACATTCTTCCAGAGGATGTTTGCATTGGCTCCGCGATGTGGACCCATCGCGGAGCAAAGTATTTTATTTTCAGTTTTTCAGTTTCAATCTAAGGCCTTGGGGTCTTAGGCCTAATCCCTTCCATGCATAAAAATACCTATATATAGTCATTTTTCAACCTCATATCATACAAGACATGAAACGACCCCAAAAAGTGCCCACAAATGTGCCACGGAAGTGCCTGGATTTGTAATTTCCATATATCTCAAAATCCTTGCGAGATATCAAAAATCCGACTTCATATTCTTGATCGAGGAAAAATCGAGTAGGGAATAGGTCTAACCTCAATTTTAGAGCAAATGAATCGCAATTTTGATTTTCCAAAAATCCCTTATTAAGTGTTGTCTGCGATGGTGCCGCAATGCACCTCCGTCGTGGACCATTATAAAAATTCCTCTATGATAGTTCTGCAATGCGGACTAGACATGGAATTGTGTATTTTGTTGCCAATGATTTTTTATCTTGGCCCAAGGCTTTTAGGTCTTAGGCCTAAGCCTTCCCATGCGTGAAAATACCTATACTTAGCAATATTTCAGCTTCATATCATCCAAGATATTCACTAATACTCACTCAAATACTTAGAAAATATTTCACCTCAAAACTTCAAGGGTCCAAGCCTCTTCGGATCTTAAGTGATTCATCCGACCCTCAAGTCTCCATTTCAATCTTCACCAAGGAGTTCCCAAAAGTCAAGTTATGTCGGTTTCATTCAAGGGTTCCTTTCACTCATGAAGTGTAAGCTTCTTTTTTACTTAATCTTATGATTTTAAGTTGATTTACTTATGGGTCTTACTCACTATTAATTTGAATATGAACTATGTTGGGGTTTCATGAAATTGTGACTATTTTAGCATGTTTTGAGTTATGAATCTGAGATCTATTGCGGGATTTAATGAAGGATTTCATTGTATATTACTTAAGGGTGTTACCAAGTATTGATGGATGGTTTTACATTGGATTTTCTTGTATGTTTTCATCCCTAAATTGCATGGATTTACACTAACTCTACACGCCCACCAAGTGTTTGATAAAATATCTGGTTATGATTTCTTGAGGAGTTGAAGGTCCAATGCATGTATTATGAGTTGAATGACTTTATTATGATGAAAGTAATGTAGTTATCTGATATTCTCCTATATAGTGTTGGAAATTGACCATGATTCGGGGGTTTAAGAGCCCGGGTAAACAATCAATGGGTTTGTACATTGATGATCATGTTAAGGGGTTTGTATCTCAATCACCAGGGGTGGTAGGGTATAATAATCCACCAGCTAATCAAGGGATTTGTACCTTGATAACCGGGTTGAGGGGTTTGTATCTCAATGACCAGAGGTGGTAGGGTGCGACAATCCACCAACCAATTAAGGGGTTTGTAGCTTGATAACTGGGTAGAGAGTTTTGTACCTCAATCACCATGGGTAGTAAGGTAAGGTGATCCATCAACCAATCAAGAAGTTTGTACCTTGATAAACAATGAACTCTATAATTGTAGTCTCTTCTTGCACATGTAATATGTTCTATATAAGCACAATTTTTACTTCAATAATCATTTAAACATGTCGTATTGCTATATTCTTATTCATTTCCTATGTTATGAATTTTTATTATGGTGTTTCTCACTTGTTGCATTGCATCTTACATACTTAGTAAATTCAAATTTTCTAACGCATACTCTATGCCTACATGAAGTTACCATGTAGGAACCGAAGCTCCATTTGGCCATCATCCTCCTCTATGTGGCTAGTGGTATCTATTCAAGCTAGTGGGTGAGTCCTCCATTCTGAGGACAATATCTTTCATCTTATGCTATGTATTAATATCTTTCTTTGATATATGTTGACTATGAGGGTGAGCCCGGTTCCTTATCTTGGCCCCCGCCTAAGTATCTATGTAGTAGAGGTGTTATTGGGCGTGATGTGTAATTATGCTATGAGCCTTGACTCCCTTGTCTCTTGATTTTTTATATTATGAAAGTTCTTCCTTAGTCCCTTTGCCCTTCTTTGCATTCTTTCAATGTTATTTAATTGTTTCTGTAACCAAAGATGTGTAATTATATGCTAAAAAGCTTGTTTAGGGTTCCTTCGGGTTCCCCATTTGCTGGTCACAACTAGGCCCCAGGTCCGATTCGTGAAAAAGATGGTATCATAGCACTAGGTTATTAGGTCCTCGGCGTCCAACACACCGTGTCGATTAGAGTCTTATTCATGGTTGTGAAGTTCGCCACGACTATGTTTGTGAAGTTCGCCACGACTATGTCGATTAGAGTCTTATTCATGAAGTTCTAGGAAATGTTTTACTTCTTCATGATCTATGTCGTGCGATAGAGTTGGGTCCCGTAGGGCTTATTATTAATCCCTAACCATTACATTTCAGGATATGTGTCAAGCTACTCGGGACGATGATATATTGAATGCAGAGGTTCGCAATGTTCTATAGGTATTGGCCAATGCGGTGACAAAATTGATGACTCAACTCAATCAACAAGTTATTGATCCCGAGACTTCAAATGGTAAGAGAAGGGGTAGTGAGGCTAAGAGTGCCTGTTTTGAAGGAAAGTTCCAAAGTCTCAAAGATAGAGGTGGTGATGTTATGTGTCCAACATGTAGTAAGGTTCATAGGGGCAAATGTTTGAGGGATACCAATGTTTGTTTCGATTGTGGTGCAGTGGAACGTAAGAGGAAGGATTGCCCTCATAAATGCAACAAGAGTAAGGGAGGTGAAGGTAGGATGACTAATCCCAAGTATCAAAGGTGTGGAACGAACTATGGTGGCTTATTCT
Source organism: Solanum clarkiae (assembly GCA_011800125.2). Lineage (NCBI taxonomy): Eukaryota > Viridiplantae > Streptophyta > Magnoliopsida > Solanales > Solanaceae > Solanum > Solanum clarkiae. The sequence continues at coordinate 3,993 of JAABOM020092746.1, read as the reverse complement.
TATGAAAGACCAACGCTTGTTATGGATGTTGTGAGGTACGTCACAAGCTAGTTGATTGTCCATATGCTTGAAGGAGGCGTGCGGGTAGTTGACTTTTAGATCAAGGCGGTCGTGTTGATCAAAGGGATCAAGGAAGGGATGAGGGGCCTGATGTTATTACCGGTATGTCAAAGTTTCCTTTGACTTTGTTGTGCATACATTGATGGGTCTGGTGTGCTACTATTTCTTTCATTATTCTTTTTGGTTGCTAGTGGGCTTCTTGTGTGTCCCAAGTTGTTATGTGAACCTTTGGTGTCTACCATTTTTGTCAAGTATATTTTTGCTAGAAAGTTCGTAGGTATTGTTCTGTGTTCATATTGCATTAGGTCTTGCCTTGTGGCTTGTTGGAGTTGAAGTGAAGGTTTGGATATCATACTAGGGATGGATTAGTTGCATGCATATTATGTCCCCATGGATAGTAGAACCCATAGAGTTTTGAGTGGGAGATTGTCTAGTGGTAGCAAAAGAGGTAGATCCATTTCTTGAACTATGGTACACTTGATCTCTAAGTGTTGCATTCTTCATCTTGTGAGAGTTTGGGATGTTGAACCTAAGTTATTTCTATTAAGCTATTTTGGTGGTAGATGAGTCCTTGGTGTCCTTATCGACATTCTTGAATTTGGAATAGTGTCTTTTATTTGGCTAGTGCGTCGGTTATGTCTATAGGTCTCATGAATAGGGTCTTTAAACCCTACCTTGTTATGCTTGTGATGGTCCTTGGTGGTGATATGTTGGTTTGTCTCTGAGAGCGAGGAGAAGCATATGAGTCATTTGAGGGTAGTACTACAAAAGTTAAGGATGAAGGTTGGGTGTCAAATAGGAGAAATGAGAGTTTTGGGTTGTAATAGGTTGCCTCCCTAAGTCGTGTGGTGTCGAGTGATGGCATTTAGGTGGACTCTAATAAAATGAAGGTGATTAGAGATTAATCTAGACCGTTGACCCCATCAGATATTAGAGGTGTCTTGGACTTAGCGGGTATTACCGAAGGTTTGTGGATAGGTTCTCTTCTATTACTTCACATATGTCTTAGTTGACCCCAAGTAAGGCTAATATGAGTGGACCGATGAGTGTGAATAGAGTTTTTAAAACATTGAAGGTTAAGCTTATGTCTGCTCCTATCTTGGCTCTACCGGAAGGGTTGGAAGGGTTGTTGGTTATTGTTATGCCTCAAGAAGGTTTTGGTGGTGTTTTGATGCTAAATGGTATGGTGATAGCCTATGCTTCTAGAAAACTTAAGGTTCTTGGAAAGGATTATCCTACCCATGATCTTGAATTGGCCATCGTGGCATTTGCTTCAAAAATTTGGCGTCATTGTTGGTATGGGGTGGCTGTGGATGTGTTTACGGATCATACGAGTCTCCAATATGTGTTTATTCAAAAGATCTTAATTTGAGGCAAAGAAGGTGGTTAGGACTTCTTAAGGATTATGACATGAGTGTGTATTTTCACCTCTGTGAGGCTAATATGGTGGTCGATGCTTTGAGTACGGTATTTATGGGTAACCTAGCTCATGTTGATGGTAGTGGTAAAGAAGTAGCTAGGGAGGTCCATCGGTTGGTTGGATTGGGGATAAGGTTGGAAGAGGTTGATAATCATGGGATTATGGTTGTTGATGGTTCAAATCTTCCTTGGTTGATGAGGTAAAAGAAAAGCAAAATCTTGACCCCTCCTTAGAGGTATTGGTGAGGGATGGAAAAGTGGAGGTTTTCTCCCAAGGGGGTAATGGTTCCTTTAGGTACTAAGTTAAGTTGTGGGTACCTTGTATTGGTAGCTTAAATGAGAAAATCCTTGATGAGGCCCATAATTCTTCTTATTCTATTCACCTAGGTTGCACCAAAATGTATAGAAATTTAAGGGATGTATATTAGTAGGGAGGAATAAAGAGGGACATTACCAAAATTGTTTCCGGTTGTCATAGGTCCCAAGAAGTCAAGGTCGAACATCAAAGGTCGGGTGGCCTAGCCCAAGACATAGAGATACCTACTTGGAAGCGGGAAGAAATTAATATAGATTTTGTGGTTGGGTTACCAAAGACAAGAAAGAGTTTTGATTCCATTTGGCTTGTGGTTAACAGAATGTTAAAATCAGCTCATTTTCTACAGCTTAAGACTACATATGGAGATAAAGATTATACTAGGTTGTACATCCATAAGTTGGTAAGGTTGCATGGAGTACCCTTGTCTATCATATCAGATCGTGGTTCTCAATTTACTTCATATTTTTGGAATTCCTTTGAAAGGGGTTTGGTACAAAAGTTAAGATTAGTATGACCTTTCACCCTCAAATAGATGGCCAAACCAAAAGAATTATCTGAACTCTTGAGGATATTCTTAGGGCTTGTGTACTAGAGTTGAGGGGTAGTTGGGATCATCATCTTCCATTGATTATGTTTGCATATAACAATAGCTATCATTCTAGTATTGGTATGGCTTCTTGTGAGGTCCTCTATGGTAGGCATTGTAGATCACCGATTGGGTGGTTTGAGGTAGGAAAAGTGGCTTTGATTGGTCCTTATAGGGTGATGAGGAGGATTGGCAAGGTAGCTTATGAGTCGGAGTTGCCTAGTGAAATGGATTTGGTTCATCCGATGTTTCATATATCCATGTTGAAGAAATTTGTGGGTGACCCTAATGTTATTGTCACATTGGATGTTGTGGGTGTTGTTGAGGACAACTTCAATTATGAAGAGGTTCCAGTTCAGATTTTGGATAAACAAGTGGAGAGATTGAGGAACAAGGATGTGGCTTCCGTTAAGGCCCTTTATCGTCAAGTCGAAAATGTCTCTTGGGGAACCGGAGCGGGCATGGAAAAACAATATCCATATCTCTTTCATTCTATACAAGCTTATGATAACAAGTTAAGTCTTTTTATGATTCCAAGTCTTATGCTTCATCCCCTATGTCATTTGCATGCATTCATGTTATTGTTGACAAGTTCATGATGATTTCGGCACTTATATTAAGATTTTGAAAATGGTGTTTAAGTGTATTGTTGCATTCTTCTTGGGGCTAATTTCTTCATGATTACCCTTCTCCTGTACGTTTCTTTGACATTTGGGGACGAATGTTCCCAAGGGGGAGACATTAAAATGACCTCAAAAAGTGCTTGAAAGTGTGCCTTGGAAGTATCCGAATTTGTAATTTTCATATATCTCAAAATTCATGTGTGATATAGAAAATCTGACTTCTATTCTGGATCAAGGACAAAATTAAGTGGGAAATAGGTCTAACACCAATTTTAGAGCAAATGAATCGCAATTTTGATTTTTCAAAAATCCCTTATCCAGCGTTTATTCTCGATGGTGCCACGATGTACCTCCATCGCGGACCAGTGTAAACACTCCTCAATGATAGGTCCACGTCATGAACTAGACACGGACTTATGTATTTTGTTGCCAGTGATTTTTTATCTCAGCCCAAGGCTTTTAGGTCTTGGGTTTAAGCCTTCCCATGCGTGAAAATACCTTTACTTAGCCATATTTCACCTTTGTATCATCTAAAACATTCCCCAATATGCACTCAAGCACTTAGATAATATTTCACCTAAAAATTTCAAGGGTCCAAGTCTCTTCCGGATCTTAAGGAATTCATCCGAGCTTTAAGTCTCCATTTCAGTCTTCACCAAGGAGTTCCCCAAAGTCAAGGTATGTGGGTTTCATTCATGAGTTCCTTTCACCCATGAAGTCTAAGCTTCCTTTTTACTTAAATTTTTTTATTTTAAGTTGATTTACTTATGGGTTTTACTTACTATGAATTTGACTATCAACGATGTTGGGGTTTCATGAAATTGTGATTGTTTTAGAATGTTTTGAGCTATGAATCTAAGATATATGATGAGATTTGATGAAGGGTTTTGGTGTGTATTACTTGAGGGTGTTACCAAGTATTGATTGATGGTTTTACATTGGATTTTCTTGCATGATTTCATCCCTAAATTGCATGATTTTACACTAGC
>JAABOM020092726.1:0-28241 GCA_011800125.2 Solanum clarkiae | reverse complement strand
ATAATAATAATAATAATAATAATAATAATAATAATAATAATAATAATAATAATAATAATAATAATAATAATAAAAAGGCTAGTAGAAAGAACTAGCTCATAATCTTAACAAATAATATCCGACTCTAGTCTATGAAGCCTCTATCACTATCAGGTGGTGCCAATGATAGACCCATGACTACCTCAATCAAAGTAAAGCTAATAAAATGTCTAACTCTAAAGTAATATGAAAATAACATAATGAATCCTCCGAAGTAGGGGAGGCTCACCAATCCGCTGGACATCCTAGATCCTCAACAATGCATCTGCTAATGATCTCTATCCCTTGTATCTATATCATAGAACGATGCAACGCCAAATGACGTCAGTACGTGGTATGTACGATATGTAAAATAACTTAATGAAATCAAAAAGATAGAATAATATAGAAACAACAATCACACAATACAAAAATCAATCAACTTGTCAAATGTCTATCTAAAGTAAGGATAAAGGGTGGACAAGTCACCCATCAACCGATCAAAGCTCATCAATCAAATCAGATTCACCTCATTCTATTTCATCTCAACTCAGAGTACTCAGTTTGGAAATTTCTGGGAGTTTCTCTTACTCGACAACAATTACTTATGAGCCAGTGATTGTACAACAATCTCGCTGATATTATTACAGCCATTTCGTACAACAATCCCTCTATTATTTTAGGGACTCTATCAAGAGGGAACCACAATGTAATGTGATAGTTCAAATCCTCACCTATGCTTGGCTACATAGTTTAACGAGTGCGAGTTGGGTTAACTCTTACTCTTTCAGTGCTCGATACTCCTCCTATGACTCAATGCTCATAAGACAATCCATCAAATCAAACCATCTCAATCAAATTATCTCAATCAGCTTATGGAGGCACTATCTTTCAATCAATCTCATAGGGACTCTAATCATCTCATCCATCAACATCTTAATCATTAGCTCAAGGCTAAGAACAATAACTAGGAAGCAATTGAATAGACAAATCATTAGAGTTCATTTGGAAAGACTCATAAACCATCCAATACTATCAATCTGTCATCATTCTCACGTTCACAATCACAATCTCTATCGACATTCTCAATCCAGGTTCTAGACTCAATCCATATCTTCATTCATGAATGCTTTCAAAATTATCATGTAGGGTTATGCTATATATCATGAAAAATATTCAATTCAAGAAAGATAAGTTTATGATGATCATCAACATACGAAAATACATATAATAAATATAATTTCTCAAGAAAATAATCAAGAATCTTGTATGTGGACTCAAGAATTTTCAAATCACTTCTAAGACCATCTATGGGGAACATGAGAGAAAAATCTCATGCTTTTACTTTAGCCTTACATACCTGGGATGAAGCTATCAACAATCAACTCCAAGAATTGCCTTTGAATTCTTCAATCTACGCTTTCCTCTTCTCCTCTCTTAAGCCCTAATCTTTCAAGTGTTTAGAAAAGGATATAGAATGGGGTTTTAGACTCTATTTATGCATCAAAATGACCTAATTTGATCGTGTTTTGAGTTTAGGAGGAGTTGGGAATTGACCGGAATACTCCTCAAAAATAAAAGAAAACTTTTACCCAGAAAATGTCAGTCTGCGACGCGGACTTGGCGCGGACACATACATTTCTTCCCTGAAAATTTTCGTAACAAGTTTTCAATTTTCGTCAAGAAAATTTAAAAAAAATATAAGTGTTGGTCAACATCCCATACACGTTGAGCCTTGTGCATGCACCGACACTATTTTTCATTTCGGGTCCAAAAATTATATTTCGATCTGATGGATCTAAAATTCAAAGGAGATCATTTTCTCACTCAATTTTCCATGCTAATTGCATATCCGGCATTAGATTCGCAAATGGAGCATGGAAAGACGTATTACATGCACATCTCTATTCTATGGGTATTTCAATTATTTTACCAGGTGTTATATAGGTGATGATTATTTTGTAAACAGTACAATTAAAAATACATAAAAAAAGAAATAAGAAAATACTCTCTCCCATACCTATTATTTAAATATCTTGCTTTATATTATTCTTATATTGCTAACATTTCATAACACGTTATCAGCACCAGTCTCTAACCAATTGAGATTTACTTAAATCGGGGTTATCTTTTTCTTAAAACGATCAATGTTCTTTTCAATTCAGGTATATATTTATATATTTATAATATCTCTAATAAGACTTTAGTAAGTTTTTGTCTATAATTTTACTACTGTACACATCACTTGCTTTAGGTATTCTTATAATATTGTACTAGATATAATAGTCAATATGCTTAAGGTTTAAATTATTATGTTATTTATATACCACAAACTTCTAACTCTAAATTACATATTAGGTATTATAATAGTAGGCTAGTTAGAATACTCATAAATATTTTTTTTACGTTTATGATTATATTGTGATTGATCATATTTTTTTACTATGATGTTGCTATTAAAATAATGCAACAAGATGAGGATTAGAAATCAAAATCTATTAATAAATGTAGGTAGAAAAATGATTGGTCAAAGTGAAAGAAAGCAATTCAAATAATATTGGCTCCACTTGAAGAAAGTAAAATTTTCGGTCCAATAGTTCAAACACTTAAAGGTGTCAAGCCAGTAGGTTACAAATGGATTTTTGTGCAAAAACACAATGAAAATGGTAAAGTTGTAAGATATAAATTACAACTTGTGGCACAAGAATTTTCGCAAAATCCTAGCACTCATTATGAGGAGAATATTCTCCGTGGTAGATGCAATTTATCACAACCCAAGCCTAAGGCTTGGTTGTAACATGTGAATGTGGAACTTGAAGGCACCCCATGCGAACCTCTTAGCATATCATAAGCATACATAGGGTAATAAAATATTAATCATGATTAAAGTAAAGAAAATTAAGTTCTCAAATCAAGTTAAACATAGAAATCAAGAATCTTCCCATTAAAGGAAATTGCATTAACTTTGTCTAAAATATACCTTTACTGGTCTAGATATTGGTAGGGACTAGAACATGACATTAGTTCACCGTCAAGATAAGAAAGAAAGTACAAGAATGTATCAACTTAACAACATAAGCATGAAAGTAAAGGCTTGTTCCTGAAGCATAGGAACTCAACAAGTCTTCAAGTATAGAGTTTGAGTCTAGCCATACTAGTGAGGAGTAGTATCGTCATCCACCCTTACATTGTGATATGATGTAGAAAAAGTATGTGTTAGTACATTGGACTATATAAAGTATGTAGACATGCAACACATAAGAAAATTTTACATAATAATAAACAATATTCATAATCATATCAAGAAAATAGGTACAAGAGATGATGAACGATCAATGTATCTTTAAAATCATGAATGAAAGCATAATAGAAAAATTCAAATCATAATATACATACATATGTGGGAATAGGACCATAACTAACGAAAAAACTATGCAGACTATCACATGGAATCCCGATGATGCCTTTACATCGGAGAAGGAGGAGTCTACTTGCTAAGGTAGAACTCTACCCCACATAATGGGTATCATGAATATGATGCTACATGTGGATATACTAGCTAAGACATATAGGCACATAATTTTATGGTGATATGTAGTTATGTGACTTAAGACTTTATATAAGGACCCCTTGGGTCTATCCCCCACCTTAAGCCTCACTTGATGATAAGTCAACCCCCATGAAATACATAGACATACAATACAATAATCAATGTTATAATTTGTAAATCGTGGTAGTCAAAATCATAACTTGTAAAGTAGGTATCATAATCAAGTAAATCAATTTAAATATAAGAATAACCTATCTATCTAACTTGCATGAAATATGGGTAAATTTTTTCAACTTGTCAATTTTGCATAAAAATAGGGTCTTGAATCACCCTTCATAACTATAAATCATGATCATACTTGTATACTTGAATTTCTTATTCATAAGTCATAGCGTAGAAGAGAATGTAAACCATGGGTTCATGGACAATTGAATTTAAAATCATGAAATTAAGTAAAATTCATGTAACATAATGCAATTTGAAATCAAATTAAATCATAATTAAGAGAACCTATATTACTTCTGTAAGCACTAATTAACATGTAATTGAAATTTATTGAGAATCTGTTGAAAATCATGTAATTCATATAAATTGTGATAATTAAAATATAATAGTCTCACGATCCAAGCCTGGGGCCTAGGTATGAAACGACAAATAGGGACCCGAGGAGACCTCAAAACAAGCCTCTTAAGCATGCATAGCGCATCGTTGGTTGCGAAAGTATAATTACACAACAAGCATTTAATTCTAGGAGAAACAGGACTTTGGACTCAAGCTATGAGGATATTATAGGGAAGAAGATTAGCATGATATCATAGAAAATAAAGTCTAAGGATAGGCTAAGTATGATTCACACTATGGAGAGAAATAGGGGCTTAAGACTTTCGTCTCATCTTAGCAACAAGTATCGACACATAGAAGGGAACAAGGACTAAGGGAAGTCTTCAATAGTTATATAAACATATTAGGATTCAAGCTCATAACATACATATCCATATCCAAAAATACCTCTGATATGAGTGTACAAGGGCCAAGACATCTCCTAGGCTCGTCCTTAAAAGATAAATATCCACAAATAGATAAGTTTTAATAAAAGGATGAAAGTAACTAGATGTTATCCCCAAAATGGAGGACTCACCAAAAGCAATAGGAGTTTTGGTCCCTACATGGTTACATCATGTAGGTAAAAGTATGCATTAGTACTTGAAATGTACTAAGTATGCGGGGTTCAATGTAACAAGGAACATAAGCCATAATTAAATAATTTGTGTAATCATAATCAATAGATATAATATTAATATGACATGTATGATCAATGCATAAGTCAAAACATGCATAGAGATAATCAAAATTACATAATATATCATACATATGTAGGAGGAGACCTCAACCGACATATAAAACCAAGCGAGCTACTACTTAAAATTTTGATGTTGCCTCCAAACTGAAAAAAGAGAGGTATACTTACCAAGGTTGATCATACCCCACCTTGGTGGGTAATTTTTCCTAGTTGGATTCACTAGTAAAAGCCTATTTAGGGAAATATCATGAACCTGTGATGGCACATACTTAAGAGACCAAGACTTTATTTGAGGACCCCTTGGGTCGAGCACTCACCTTAAGCCTCTTTCAGTATTAATTCTAGTTCCACAAAGTACTTAACATAATCATAAGTGTAATCATAACTTGAATAACTTGTAAAAATATGTCAATATGATAAGAGTAGCTCATTCATGAATATGACCCATTCAAGTGAGTATTAGCTTATATGTGAGGGTAAAATACTTATCATACTTAACCCCTTCATGTAGGCAATATCTATTCATAAGAGAGTAGAAATATATCATAAGGACTCAAAATCTTGATTATAAATCATAGAAACCTTTCATAAGTTCAATACATACTTAGGAGCTCATAATTCATTATAACATGCTTGTCTTGCCATTCATGCAATAATCTTTCATCAACATAAGAATCTTTGTCATATAAATTTAGTCAAATATGGTGGGTGTATACAATTTGACTTACAAATCATAAAATACAAGAGTAATGGACATGGATTAAATAAACACGATCATTAGAAAAGCATTCAAACAATCCACCAACATGATAGCAAAAAATCTTAGTTTAGGTGTCATAAAATACATCTTAAAAATCCATGATCTTCCATAGTTTTCATCATAGGATAGTATTGAATAGATGTTCATGCATAATCTAATCAATACTTGATAGAATCAAACTTAAATTATTTTCATAATGCATAATAAGAAGTACTCATGAAAAAGCACATCATGAAATCATGAAATTTCACAAAAATGAAGAGTTGGGCTCCATGGTGGAAGAACCCATGGATGATTACCCACGTACCTCAAATTTAGAATTTCTTGAAAAGAAACTTGAAGAATACTTAGGTCTTGACTTGAATTCTTGAAATCCAAAAAGAGTTCTTCAGAGTCTTGAATTTAATCGAGGGATTTGGTGAAGATAAGAGTTGATTTTAGGAGAGCTTTGAGAGATTTAGGGATTAGAATGACTGAATAATGAAGGTCTCCTGTCTATATGATTGTTGGGTTATTACCCAATTGTCATCGGCTGAAACAGAGAAAGTTCAAAATCTTTTATACTACGGTGAACCAAATTCGTGATGCGGACTTGTTCCCATCAAGGTCATTTTTTCACAAAGTTTAGTTTTTTCCTGTTTTGTCCCAAGAGTGAGTTTAGGTCATTTTTGTACTATGGGAAATCGAATCCACACGTGGATTGGTCGCATACTATTTTGATTAATCACAGATCATCCGAAAAATTATTTGTTGATACTTGTGACCTAAAAATCAAAAACCACCTCTTTCCTACACAATTTTGCCTTCTAAAAAAGAATATGAAGTCAAATTTATAAAATCGCACACGAATTTTATGATTATCAAGAAATACACTATATATTTTTCGAGTCGCATGAGAGGTATTACAATATCTCCTCCTTGGGAATATTTTATCCTTGAATCTAGGGGAAGCATACTTAAAAGAGTGATTAGACAACTTTCAGCCCATATGAATGCATCAATGCAACTTAAATATTATTTTTATGAAAATTTCAATATGCATCAAAAATCATCAAAACATGTCACTTATGAGTATGTATGCATGCAAAATGACATATAAGGGCTGAAGTATAAACCTTGACACCATAGATAGAATTAATTTATTACTTTAGGCTTGAGTAAAGTGGAATAGGTAGAGATATCTCTTTTTCATGTTTGTTTCAGCTTCAGAAGTGGCACTTTCAACTTGTTGAATCCTCTAAAGGACTTTGACGGATGCCACATCTTTGTTTCTCAACCTCTTTACTTGTCTATCTAATATTTCCATCGAAACTTCATCATAAGTCAAAATATCTTCCATAATTCCCACAACCTCCTAAGGCTCTTTAGAGCTTGGGTCACCTACATTCTTTCTCAACATTAGTAAATCGAAAATTGGATGAACCATACTCATCTCCATAGGAAACTCCCATTCATAAGCAAACTTACCAATTCTCCTCAAGATTCTATTTAGCCCTATATACCTTGGGCTCAATTTGCCTTTCTTGCCAAATCGAATAATACCCTTCATGGATGAACCTTCAAATACACCCAATCATCTACACCAAACCAAGGTCTCTTCTCCTCACACTAGAGAAGGAATTTTGCCTACTTTAAGTTGTCTTCAATCTTTTCTTATCAACTTTATCTTCTCCAAAGCTTTCATAACTAAATTCGGACCTAATAAAGTCATTTCTCCACATCAAATCACTCAATCGAGGATTTTCACCGTTTACCATATAGATCTTCAAAGGAGTCATTTCAATGCTAGAGTGGTAGCTATTGTTGTAAGCAAACTCAATAAGTGGATGTTCATCCCAACTACCCTTAAACTCCAAACCACAAGTCCTAGGCTTGACTTTGGTACCAAAGACTTCTTTGGAAGGATCTCCAAAAGTGTGAAGTAAATTAAGCACCACGATCCGAATAATAACCAATGGAACTCCATGCAATCTAACCAACTTAACATAATCTTTGGTACCATGAATTGTCTTAACCGGTAGGAAAAGCTGAATTTTTCATTCTATCAACAATAACTCATATGAAATCAAAATGCCTCCTAGTCATAGGCAAGCTAATCATAAAATTTATGTTGATTTCTTCCCATTTCCAAGTAGGAATCTCTGTGTCTTGGGCTAGGCCACTCGGCCTTTAGTGTTCGACTTTGACTTGTTTGTAATTCTGCCAATCAGCTATAAACATGGCAATATCTCTTTTAATACCACCTCACCAATACATTTCTCTCAATACACATGAATTATGTGCCTCTTCCAAAAATCAAATTCCTCAACCCATTGATGTGTTGTCAAAATAAAACACTTTTGATGCTTACAACTTAGAATTTTGTATGTTTTCAATGTGATGTTAGTAGATTTGATGTGTTTTAATGTTTGTTTTGCAAGATTACAGGGTTGGCACACTTTTTGGTAAAGTGTACAGATTTTGCTAAAGTAGAGGTTTCCCAAGACCTTCTATGGGTTGTAGAGAATTCTATGGGCCGTAGATATTGTTTCATATAAACTTCCAGTGAAGGGTGATTTTCTGAAGTTAAGTCTACAAACATGAAGATGAGTCGTAAACTTGGTGGCATGCCTAGAGGATCAGAAAGTGGGGAGTTGCTGAAAAGTCATCAGATGAAACTCCTATGAGCTGTAGAACTTTATATGGGCTGTAAAAGGGTGTCGTAGAAGTCAGCCCAAGATTTGAAAAAGTAATCCACGAAAGCTCGACTACGGGCCGTAAAACATTATACGACCTATAGATGCTCCCGTTGAGTATGTCGACCCAGTTATTCTATCCATCTTGGTTTTATATTTTAAACACTATAAATAGATTTTTAGGTTATTTTTTTATAGGGAATAGTAAAGGAACATAACAGAATAGTAGAGAGCTTGAGAGAAACACTTGTGAAACTTTATTTTGTCTTTTAATTCCAATTTTGTGCTTATTCATGAAGAGTTTGGATTTCTTGTGTTTAATTCTCTTGTGTAAGTTATCAATTATGTTATTCAAATTCATAAATCTTGCATCTACACTGACCATGAGTAGCTAAATCCACAACTAGGATTGTGGGAACCATGAAAAACTAACAAGGTAAAACTGCAAAATTCTTTATTCTTGAAAAGTGTGCACGAATGTATTAATTGATTCTCTTATGTTTGAATGCTTTTTAACGATGGCCAACGTTAGAACTCGCCTAGTGTTACTGACTAGATCAAGGTAGTAATAAATAGGAAAAGAGATTAATTAAGAGGACTCGATCGATGTTTCTCATCTAATCAACCAAACTAAACCAAGGGGAGGTTGTACTTGAACAATAGATAAGGGTTAATAATGTCACACTACGGGGATAGACTAAATCACGTAGCGAAATTCACCTCTCGCTTAGGCAAAAGGATTTGGTGAACTTAACTTACTATTTTACATACTACACACTGGAAAAGAATTCGATTTTCGATAATACTGAGTTAGGGAATCATGTTGAACACAATATGATAGTTACTCTTCATACTAATTTAACACTTGTCTTAATTTAGGATTGTTTTTCATAGTTGTTATAAACCTCCCCCTTTGGGGAGATAAGTCGGTTAATCAACTCGAATTACCTTAAATTCTTCTAAGTCTACTATATTCCCTGTGGGATCGACTCTAACCTCGGTTAGGTTATATATTCTGACAACTACCATTTTAACTTAAAAAATGAGGTGTAACTTGGGCGACATCAAAATTTTGGCATTGTTAGACTTGTTTAATTTTAGTAGTTTGGGAATTAATCCTTATTTTCCTCATTTTACATTTTCTGTTGTTTTTGTTTTATTTCAAGGTATAGGTGTAGTGTATACCTAAGAGGCATTCCTTTGACTCTGTTTGACCTAGAGATCCAAAGAAGACTAAGAAGGATGACCTAAGATAATATAAACAATGTGAAAAATGCATCTCTGAACCGAAATGAGAATGAGAATACAAATAATGACAACCCACCTTCTCTTGAGGACATTGATCCACAGCTATGGGACTTCAATGCCAAAGCTTATTAGTGGAACCAATATCGACTAAACCATATGTCTATAGATGTTACCGGAGCCATTGTGTTATCACCACTACTAAATGACACAAAGTTCATGGTTTCGAGCGGGTTGCTTCAGATGCTATAGAACCATGGGTTGTTCGCGACCCTACCATCAAAGGATCTGCATAGTCATCTACAGAACATTGTCCTTATCTATAAGAGTGTGATGGGAACACAGAATCTATCTATGGATATTGTGGGACTTCGTGTCTTCCCATTATCTCTGACAGGTAATGTAGCACTATGGCTATCCAAGCTCCCACAAAGTTCGATCACCAGTTGGGTTGAGTTGCAGAAGGCCTTTTTGGAGAGGTACTTCTAGAGATCGAAGAAGCTCAAGTTGAATGATCAAATGAACAAAATTGAGCAATTTCCTGGTGACTCGATCTGTACTATATAGGAGTGATTAACAAACTATTTGAAGAGTGTCTCTGACCACAAAATTGTCGATGATACCTTCGTAGAGATCTTCTACCATGCCCTGAACAAGAATAGTCAAGCATGTGCTGATACCATCTTGGGGGGCATGTTTATAGGTCAATCATTTGCAAGGATTGCTAAGAAGCTGGAAATGGTGGTCAAGACAAAACATGCATAGAGGCAAAGAGATGGGTCATTTACCAAAAGTTTGTGCTCTATTAATATTGGTTTAGAGCAAGCTAAATAAACGAGAAGATAATGCAAGGACTTGCCTGAATTTATACCAGCATAGAGGTGATGATGAAGCAGAAATAGGAACTAGTTAATGCAGTTATTCATCATCCTTCCTGAGCACCCATGTATGAGGAACCCTACTATGACGAGGACACTTGCTTTATTGCTGATTAGATGAGGGGTTTGTGGACCAATGCCCAAGGGTCTAATCAGGACTATTAGCGCTATGGTCAAGGAAACCAAAGTCGGAACTATAACACAGATGGTGCTTTCAGAGACAACCATAGAGGTTACTACAACAAGAGTAAGGGCCAAGACAGAGATGCAGATTAGGGTCACAGAGATGGCTACAGAAATGGTCCTTATTTGCTACCACACGATCCTGATAACAGTGCTAGTCATTCTAGAGTTGAAGAGACATTCGACTATCTTTTGAAGAAGGTTGAGACATAGGATAAGACCTTGAGTAGGATGAAATCTGACATCTTAGCATAAATTAGAAAAATAAGTCTCATTTTGTTACTATCAAATAGCTAGAGCAATAATTATCCAAGTGTCAACCCAACTCAATTAGCATCAGAGAGGTACACTGCCTAGCAACACAGTTTAGAAGCTAAAGAATGAAGAGCAGTGGATGGCGGTTACTACTCGTGATGGAAAGAGTACCATTGATCCTTCCACACTAGCAGATGATAATGATGTTCGAGAGGAGACAATTAAGGCCAAGGATACTGATACTGGAGATGATCTTGTCAAGGATGGGGTGAGTGATGTTGTAGAGGTGCCACAGAAACTAAAGTCCATTCCTAGACCTCCTCCTCCCTTCCCTCAAAGAATCAAAAAGAATTAGGAGGGAAAGTTCAAACACTTTCTATCTATGCTGAAACAACTCTCCATCAACATCTCTCTTATTACGTTATTAGAGAATATGCCAGGGTATGCAGAGTTTATGAAGGACTTGATTAAAAAGAAGCATATTGTGAGTCAGGAGCTCTCTAAGAGCTTAAATATTGCAGTGCAATTGTTATAAGGACCTTAGTATAAAAGCAAGAAGATCCAGATGCTTTTACCATACTATACACTATTGGAGATGTGGATTTTGCAAGGGAATTATGTGATCTCAGTGCCAGCACAATTCTAATGACTATTGCAGTCTTCAAGAAATTTGGATTGGGGGACTCTACTCTAACGAGCATGCTATATTAATGGTTGATCGCACAGTGAAGAATCCTATAGGGATACTTATGACGTATTCATCAAAGTTGAGAAATTTATATTCCCCGCAGACTTTGTGATCCTAGATTGCAAAATCAACTTCGAAGTCTCGATCATCTAGGGAAGACCCTTCCTAGCCACTGGTCGAGCACTAGTGGATATAGAAGTTGGCCAACTCAGGTTTAGATTGAATGATGTAGAAGTTGTCTTCAATATATGTCAGTCAATGAAGTGTCCAGACGACCTTAAGAAGGATGTTTGGACACTTGGTTATGTCTGAGTAACCAAGTTGTCCAAGTCATGTCGCGACAATAAATCAGGCATTATTTGGGAGGCAACCCAAAATAATTGATGTAGTAGTTGTAGTTGTGTTTTGTTTTTAGCTTTTGGACTTATAGGTAGTTTAATTTTTCGTATTTTAGATGTAATTTTAGACATTGGACTGGTTGCATATAGGGAAACAGTGTGTTCTATGGAAAATGTGCAGGCACCAGACTAAGTCAGCCATCACGGCTGAAAAGGCATCAAAAAGTGCTTATACGATATGGGTCGTATGTAAGTCTACAATCCATACACTATCTCGTACAATATTTTCAGTGCGCAACAAGTTGTGCACTCTAGTCCACAATCCAATTTTATGGCCCGTATAGAAAACTATGGGCCGTGAATGTTATTTATTGGCTGACTGTGGAGGTTTATACGACCAATTCTATGAGTCATACCCTATTTTACAACTCATAGACTAGTCCATGAAACTCAGTCTCCAAAACTATGGTTTGGGCATTCTACGAGGCTATGATTCACGGACCATAAAATTCTCTACGGCCCATAATCAAGGTTTTATAGAGTCTCGACCCAACAGTTGTGGACCGACCCGGTCAACATATAAATAGAGGAGTCAACTTATTTGAACCCCATTCTTCCCCAAAATTACAAATTAAACTCAATAATCCCTACCCTTGTCCTTCCGAACACCGACGACCGACTACCCCCTTTTTCCGGCCAACTTTTTGATAGCCTTTCGGCAGCTCTAGGGTTCCACCTCTTCGATTCCTCTTTCAATTTTTACACCTTGGTCATTCAATTTGGTAAGTTTTCATACCTAAAGACCCTTTTAATTACCAAAATTGTGTAATTAAGTTGAAATTGATTGATACATATGGTTATCCAATGAATGAACCTGTGTATGCCATTATTATGCTTAAAATTGGATTATGAACAATAGGTGGCAATGTTTGAATATGTGTAAAAGCCGAAAAATTATGTGTATGACCTTGTGTTTATGTTTGAATGAGGTGTTTGAAATCCATATGGTCACATATTGTTTGAATTAAATTGACTATGTGCATGAAAATTTATTGTCATAGCATGTGTGTGTAACTTGATGCTAAACCATTCAAAACGGAGTTGGTTGGTTTGGGAAAACATGTAAAATGATATTTGGTGGCGTTTATGAAATAATTTGCATATAGGGTGTTGGGTGTTTGAGTAAAGTCATATGGGGTGTGTGTGTATTGTTTTGATGCTAAAATTCTTGTTAAAAATGTCGTGTGGGGTCCATATTGATAGGCCTAGAAACTCAAATTACTGGTTTTGAAATTTACGAGGGTTTTTTATGGCCCGTGGAAACTTCCACAAGCCGTAGCTATCCATCATATGAGAATCTACAAACTTGAAGTTTTTGAGAACCTATAAGACGAGACTTTCAAATATTCTATGACTCATAAACAGGCCTCATAGATCTTTGCTTGTAAAAGTTTGAACACTAAAACACTTCTATGATTTAGACTACGACTTGTACCTGATCTCGTAGAGGCAATGCTAATAAGCAAAATTTGTGAACACTGTTTCTACGAGGGCTTTCTACGGCTCATAGGTTGTACTACGGCCCGTAGAAGTTCCTTCATAGTCCCTTCTGTGACTAAGTCTAATATAATTCTATTTTTCGTTTCTCAACTTATGAGGCTAATCATGTTTTCAAATGTCTACGTTTCAGGTATTATAGCCTTTTAGCCAAGACATGATGAGATCTAAGCCATGCAGAGGAGGCTCGGGGATAAGACCTTAGGGGAGAAAAATGCCTCCAAGACTAGTGGATCACTTGAGGAGCTCAACGTCTGACCTGACCCGAATGCTGATAGACCCCATACATGGGCTGCCGCCAGACTTGGGCAGGCCTAGGTCTAGGCTACTATTTTTTATGCTCACCAGTCTGATGAGGAGGCAACAACAGTTGCAGCTCCATTTAGATGACTCCGTCCGGAGAGGAATCAGAGTCAAAGTTAGGAATCGGTTGGAGACAAAGTCCTCTATCATACCACCTCAGGTATCACCATCACCACTAGATGCTCTATCCAGTCGGTGGTGTGTTAAGGGCATGTGGGATATCAATGTAGAGGGCATGTAGAGGAATGAGCCGGGCAAACCAGCTTGCTTTATTTTTTAGGAGCCCCAGATCATCACCTCTAGACTATACAGGGTCCCCGGTCTTCAGGACACTATCAGCAGATATAGGTTCCATTGGCTGGCCAAAGCATCTGGGAAGTACTCCCCTACCATATTTCAGGAGTTTTATGCATCTTATGCTTCCACAATACTCAGCACTCTTCCCAAGAGCAAGAAGCCTCTCACTCAGCCCAGGTTTACACACACTAGAGTCAGGGGCCAGTAGGTGTATATTTCAAAGACTACCATCCTTCTTATGTTGTTCGGGCCTGAGTTCCCAGCCCCCAAATCCACAGTAGAGTCAGTTTGATGAGATGGGTGACAATACAAATTGCTGAGCAGGGCCCGGACCCTACATAGGTAGCCATTTCCTCTAAGGCCATTATGAAGGCCTCTCTTAGTTTCCCCGCCAAATTTTAATGGGCTATTATGAGGCCACGGATCTGGCCGATGCTTGCAGACAACACCTTGACACTAGACTATTCCACTTTAGTTGCTACCATCCATGCTAGCTATGATATCGATTGGTCCAGCCTCATAGCAGAGTAGATTCACGAGGAGTCCTTGAAGAGGTCTACCTCAATCCCCTTTCCATGCCAGGTCCACAGACTCTGTCTAGAGTCAAGGGTGGAGAGTCTACATCACCTGGACTCACTGATTGAGGTCCAGCACGCTCTGAATGCTAGCCTGATCAAGGCTGAGGATAATCCAGTGGCGCTTTGGCGAGCACCGCACCAGCTAACTCAGATGCCCGAGATGTTCGTGATTGAGCCACCTTCTGAGGTTCCACCCATCACCACTACTGCTGCTACTACCAAGGAGAGGCCCCCACTAATTGGACAGATGTGGAGAGGGGGCCCACTACTACTACTCTTTCCTCACAAGCCAATCCTATACAAACAATACCCGCCGGCATGGTCTATATGTAGTGGCATCCATTCAGGCCATTGCACAATGATTAACCGAGATTCCCAATTGACTCAGTTACTTCAGAAAATCAGGCCCTGGGACCGGTAGGCTATTATAGAGTCCAAGGGATGCCTGCAGGCATTCACGGTCACTACTATTCAAGATCAACTTACATCTATAGATGCCCGTATTGATGCTTTTGAGTTGTGGGTCTAACAGAGCCTGAGCACAGCATGACCAACGGATATAACGGCCCAACATATGGGATCCAGTAGCTCTGGGCCGACCTGACAAAAGTTTTGGCCACACCGGTGGCAATCCCACAGACTGCGCCCTGGTACCGATGGTGGACTTGTTTACTTTTGATGATGATCCAGATTCAGTAAGGTTACATACTGGCTGACAAAGGGATAGGAGCTAGTGCTTATCGTGATGCTACCACGGCAAGATGAGAAGTTGAGGCAGGCTCGAGAGCTTGAGAGAGTCAGAGGTGTTGGCCCCTCCAGGAATGGTTCTACCACTGAAGAGGCCACAAAAAAGGTTTAAGATGGCCAGACTCAGCCAGATATCGGTGCTTAGGCACCCGGGTATGTTATTCTTTGACCTCTATGCTTTATTTTGCATTTTTAGTGTGCATTAAGGACAATGCAACTCTTTTTATGGGAGTGTGGGTAGTTGTAGGCCTCAATGAAGTCTGAGTAACCTTGGCTTATAACTATCCCAAATTTTGAATTCTAGGGGTTTTCTTGCTTGTGTTCCTTTTCCCGATGGATATTTAATTTCTGTTTAACGAGCATGTTTAGGATGTGTAGGTAGTATTGGTAGCATATAGTACTAATATCTATGGCATGTATGTGTCCTTATGTTTTTGTGTGAAAAATGATATCCACCATAATTTTGTTAGTTAGTCTTGATAGAAACCATGTTTAATTGTGTTGATAGTGCTTGTACTGATAAGTGAGAACAAACTTGAGATAAAAAACATGATCTGAGAGTCTGTGTTAGTAGTGTAATCAGTGTCATATGAGTGTGAGCTTACTTTTCTAAATTCATATATCTTGTTACAATTCAGAACTTGCCCTGTTACTTTGACCTAGACAGTAGGTTAGTATGTTAGGAAAGGATCTTACGTCGTTGTTCATAATAGTCCACTTAGCCTAAATGACCAAGCAAATATGTCAAATATCCCTTGATCCTAATATTTGAGCCCTACATGTACCTTTTCTTTGTAAAAACTAAGTTACCTAGCCTTATTAGATGTAAAATCTTCTGATTGGCCCTAGACCTTCCTTGACCATTATGCATCTTGATTGAGGCAAAAAGTCTAAGTTGAGGGTAGATACCAAAAGTGGCCCTGGTTCCTAGGTTGGATATTATGCACCTTGACTCAGGCCGAAAGCCTAAGTTAAGGCTAGCTGGTGCAAGGGTAAACACAAAATAAGGCGGAAAACTAGTGGTACATGGGAAAGGAGAAAAAATGTGTGATGGGTGCAAGAAAAATGAATGATGCCTAATCAATAAGCTGAAAAATAAAAGTGATGTGAAAATAAAAGACAAAAAGCTGAAAAATGAGAATAAGGCACACAGAAAAGCTCGAAATAATAGAAAGGGAGAATGAGGTGAAAAACAACAGTGTTGGCAGGGCAAAAGTGTGAAAAAATGCAATGTCAAGGAGGGTCTTTAGTCACTATGTTCCCAAAACATCATACTAAAGCCCTTGAGCCTATGTTATAAGCCAATAAAGTCCTAATGTGATCCTAGTCCCTAGTCAAAGGTCATAATCATGAGTATAGGGACAAGCATATAGTATTGAGCATGGTATTTGAATGTCTTTTGTGAGAGTGAGTGATGTTACATAGTCCCAAGATTATACCAGAAAATATCATCATGGAAGAGATATGAAACTTCTTTTTATGAGGGCATTTGCATGCGTTGTTAACGTTAGACTAACTCGGTGATTGTGGCTTGTTGATAATTATCTCACTTGTTATAGTTGCACTATCACATGCATTGACATGTATTAGTTTGTTAGATAGCGATTTGATCTATTTTTTAAAAATGGTGTGGATATATGTGCTTATGTTTGATATGATGTATGCCATTCGATTGAGCCCTATGTATTAATATACTGCTTAGTAGATTGAGTATGTCGTATGAGGATAAGCAATAATTTTAAGTTAAGAGTGTTGATGTGCTGTTAAAATACATCACTTTTGATGCTTAAAACTTAGAATTTTATGTGTTATCAATGCGATATTAGTAGATTTGATGTATTTTTATGTTTGTTCTGTAGGATTACAAGGTTGGCACAATTTCTGGGCAATGTGTACTGATTTTGCTGAAGCAGAGGGTTCACAAGACCTTTTACAAGTAGTAGAGAATTCTACAGGCTGTAGATATGGTTTCAAAAATTTCAGTGAAGGGTGATTTTCTAAAGAAGTCTACGAACATACAGATGAACAGTAGAAGATTTTACAAGCTGTAGACTTAGAGTCGTACCCTGAGGATCAGAAAGTGGGGAGTTGATGAAAAGTCATCAAACGAAACCCCTTACTAGCCGTAGAACTTCATATGGTCCATAGAAGGGTGTCGGAGAAGTCATCCCCAGATTTGAAGAAGTAATCAAAGAAAGCCCGACTATGGACCGTAAAACATTCTATGGCTCGTAGATGCTCCCGTAGAGTCTGCCGACCCAGTGATATTATTTCGTTTTGGTTTCGTATTTTAAACACTATAAATAGATTTTTTAGGTTATTCTTCATAGGGAACAATAAAGGAACGTAACAAAAGACTAGAGAAGAGTAGAGAGATTGATAGAAACACTTATGAAACTTTATTTTATCTTTTCATTCCAATATTGCTATTCTTGGTGAAAAGTTTAGATTTCTGATTTAATTGAGTTCGAGATGATTGATTTTCATGTGATCCTTGGCATAGATTGACTTCACACCTACTATGCCTCTATTAATTACAGGAGTCGCACTGTTAAGTTCCAATTCCCAAATAAACTGGTCCTAGAGTGGAAGGGTCATTATGTTGAGCCTAAGGATATATTTATTTCCTACCTTAGGGCCAGAAAGCTAATCTCTAAAGGCTATATCTATCACCTCGTGCGAGTCAAGTCTGATGAGATTGAGTCTCCTACTCTTGAGTCAGTCCCGATCGTGAATGAGTTTCCTGAAGTGTTTGATGAGGATCTGCCTAGAGTCCTTCCTGATAGGGAGATTGACTTTGGGATTAATATTCTCCCTGACACTCAACCTATCTCGATTCTATCTTATAGAATGGCCCCCACTGAGTTGAAAGAATTGAAAAAGCAATTGAGAGATTTGTTAGAGAAGAGTTTCATTCGGCTGAGTGTTTCTCCTTGGGGTGCTCCTTTCCTATTCATGCAAAAGAAAGATGGGTTTCTCAAAATGTACATTGATTATACGCAACTGAACAAGGTCATGATAAAGAATAAATATCCTCTCCCTAGGATAAATGATTTGTTTGAACAACTTCAGGGTGCCTTTTTCTTTTCAAAGATAAACCTTAGATTTGGTTACCATCAGGTGAAAATGAGGGAAGGTAACATCCCAAAGACAGCCTTTAGAACTTGATATGGCCATTTAGAGTTCTTAATCATGTTCTTTGGGTTGACTAATGCACTTGCAGCTTTTATGGATTTGATGAATATGGTATTCAGACAGTACCTTGATATGTTCGTGATGGTGTTCATCGATGATATTTTGGTGTATTCGAGAGATAAGGAGGAACATGCCAAGCATCTCAAAATTGTCCTCCAGACTCTCAAAGACCATGAGTAGTATGCAAGATTTTCAAAGTGTGAATTTCGGCTCAAGTATGTGGCTTTTCTAGGCCATATTATCTCGGACAATAGTATTCAAGTAGACATCCAAAAGATCAAAGTGGTTAAGAACTAGTCCAGAACAACCTCTTCAACTGACATAAGAATTTTCTTAGGGTTGGCAGGCTATTACGATAGATTTGTTGATGCATTTTCTTCCATATCCTTACCGTTGACTAGACTGACTCAGAAGAAGGTCAAGTTTCAATAGTCTGATGAATATGAGAAGAGCTTTCTAGAGTTAAAAACAAGATTGACTACTACACCATTTTTGACCTTGCCAGATGGGATAAAGGACTTTGTGATGTATTGTGATTCGTCTAGAGTAGGTTTGGGTTATGTGTTGGCAGCGGTGGTGTTTGCACTTAATATGTGACGCCATTACTTATATGGAGTATATGTGGATGTGTTTTCTAACCACAGAAGCCTATAGTGTGTCTTCGGTCAGAATGAGCTCAACCTGCGGCAGAGGAGATGGTTGGAATTACTCAAGACTATGACATAAGCATTCTCTATCACTCATGTAAAGCTATTATTGTTGCTAACGCTCTTAGCAGGATGATAATGGGTACTACTGCCCATGTAGAGGAAGGAAAGAAAGAGTTAGCTAAAAAAGTGCAAAGACTGGCCTAGGAGTTCAACTCGAAGAGAATGATAAAATAGGAGTCAACGTCCTAAATGAGTCTGCTTCATCCTTAGTGGTGTAGGTGAAAGAATAGCAACACCAAGATCTTGTTTTGCTTATGTTGAAGGAAGTTGTCCATAAACAGAAGGTGATGGTTTTCACAAAAGGGGGAGATGATGTTTTGAGATACCAGAGTAGATTGTTCTTTCTGAATATTGATGGTGTTTGAGATAGAATTATCCGTGAGGCCCATAGCTATAGATACTCAATTCATCCTGGATCTACCAAGATGTACCATGATTTGAGCGAAGACTATTGGTGAGTGGAATAAAGAAGGATATTACTGAGTTTTTTTCCAGGTGCCCGAATTGTCAATAGGTTAAAGTTGAGCATCAAAGGTTGTGTGGAATGGCTCAATACTTTGATATTCTTTAATGAAAATGGGAGATGATCAATATGGACTTCATTACCAATCTACCGAGGACCCGAAAACAACATAACTCGATATGGGTAATTGTGGATAGAATGACTAAATTGGCTCACTTCTTAGTGGTTAAGATAACTATGCCAAGTTGTACATCCACGAGATTGTGAGGTTACATGGAGTTCCCTTTTCCATCATCCCAGACAAATGAGCTCAATTCACATCCCAATTTTGGAGATCTTTTCAAAAAGAATTGGGTTTAAGGTAAATTAGAGTACTGCCTTTCATCCCCGGAAAGATGGCCAGGAAGAGAGCACCATTTAGACGTTGGAGGACATGTTGAGGACCTGTGTCCTTGACTTTAAAGGTAATTGGGATGACTATTCACCTCTAATCAAATTTATAACAATAGCTATTATGCAAGTATTCAGATGGCTCCCTATGAAGTTTTGTATGAGAAGAGATGTAGATCACCAATTGGATGGTTTGAAACTAGTGAAGCCGCATTAATTGGTTCGAACTTGATTGAACAATCTATGGAGAAGGTAAAAGTTATTAGAGAGAGGTTGAAGACCGCATAGAGCCACTAGAAGTCCTATACAAATGTGAGAAGGAGAGATTTAAAGTTTGATGTGAATGATTGGGTATACTTGAAAGTCTCACCCATGAAGTGTGTCATGAGATTTGGGAAAAGGGGCAAGCTAAGTCCTCGCCATATTAGCCCCTATTAGATTGTGAAGAGGAATGGGAAGGCTGCTTATGAGTTAGAGTTACCTTCTGAGTTGAACATGATTCATCTGGTTTTTCACGTCTCGATGTTGAAGAAATTCTTGGGAGATCCTTTATTGGTAATCCCTATTGAGAGTATTGGAGTGAAAGAGAGCTTGTCCTATGAAGAAGTTTCAGTCCAAATCCTTGATCATCAGTTGAGGACTAAAGAGACAGCTTGTGTCAAAGCCTTATAGAGGAATCAATTTGTTGAGGAAGCCATATAGGAAGTCAACTAAGATATGAAAGCTAAATACTTGAATCTATTCGTGCCTAATAGTAAGAATGTTGAAGCTAATATTCTAACCTTAACTTGAGTTGATTTTTCTATTTTGTGTCTAAATAACGATTGTCTAGATAGTTGATTGATAGTTTGATTGGTGGATTGATTATTGAGAGGAGTGTTGATAGTTATTCGTGCCTTGAGTCCATCTTTAATTACTCTTTATTCGACGGTGAATGATCCTAGGGGGAAATAATGTAACACCTGATAAAATTATCAAAATACCCCTTGATGAGAGACACTCGTATAACGTATCTTCCCAAAATCTTTTAGCAAATTAGAGGCCAAAAATGCGATCAACATAAAAAATTATGTGGGAAAATGGTCTTGGTTGATTTTTAGAGCAACCGGATTGAAAGATAATTTTTTGAAGTGAAAATGCAATTCTAGAGAAGTGCATGACATGTCCACATCATGAACTTGTCACGAAATTATACTTGGTTGTGATCCCAATATTTTCTACACGATTAGAAACCTGATCGAAAAGTTTTTGACCAAAAACCTAGTCGTGAATTTGCTATGCCAAAGGGAAAAATTTTGATTTTTAGCGAAGGGCATTCTAATCCTTTCCCAGCCCTTTCTAAACTTAAAACATGATATAAATAGATCATTTTAAGTGTAAAAACGGGTTTTAACACTCATTCTTATGCCTTTTTGAACTTCTAGCGAAGACTAGGACTAAGGAGAGGAGAGGAAGAGCGAGGGTTCAAAGTAATTGAAGATGAACTCTTGCAAAGTTGATTATCAAACTCCATACCAGGTATATAAGGCTAAATTAAAATATGAAAATATTCTTCCTTGTGTCCCTATCGATGATAATAGAAAGATTGTGAAAGTGTTGACCTCTATACATGCCTTTCACGAATGTTTTCTTGTAAATCATATATATATTCTATGTATTTTCATATGTTAATGATCATCATAAACTTGATTTTACTATTTAAATAATTTTCATGAGTTATTTCAGAAAACCCTATATGTTACTTTATGAAAGATTGGGTGAATGAACTTAAGGATTGAGTCTTGAGCCTTGACTTGAGAACGTTGATTGTGATTTTAGTATGAGCATGATGATAGGTTGATAGAACTTGATGCTCCTACGAGTATTCACAATCGAACTCTAAAGATTGGTCTAATTGATTTCCCTTTTAATGATTGGTGTAAGCTTTTTGAAGGATATGATTGGGAATTGATTAGATGATTGATAAGCCAAAAGGCCTGATTGTGATAGAATTAGTGGATTGATGAGAGTCCTTATGAGACTAATTGATCTGATTGATTGAGATGGATTGTCTTATGAGCATTGAGTCATGGGAGGAGTATCGAGTACTGAAATGAGTTACGGTAAGCCTAACTCAAACTTATTAACTATGCCGCCAAGCATAAGTGAGGATTGAACCGTTAAATGAGATGTTCTCTCATGATTGGTAAGTCCCTAAAATAGTAGCAGACTTGATTGACTGGATCCATTATGGATTCAATTCATTCTGTACCTAGCAAGTACTGAATGACTGTGGCAAGATCAGTGACATTATTGTACAATCACTGGCTCATAAGTGATTGTTTTCGAATAAGAGAAACTCCCAAATAGGTTCTATACTGATAGTACTCTGGTTGGATTGGATTTGATTCGTATTGGATTGGATTGTATTGATGGTTCATTGTGTACTCTTTATTCTTGCTTTAGATAGACAATTGAGTTTCTTATCTCTTGATTTAAGTTATCTGAGTCGATATTATTCTACCTTAACACATATTTTATTCACCTATTTTACATACTCGTACATTCTACGTACGGACATCCATTTGGACTGTATCATTTCACGATGCAGAGACAAGTATTAGAGATTATCAATAGGTGCACCGTTGAGTATCTATCGCAGTCAACTGAGTTGGTGAGCCCTCCCCTATTCTGAAGGATTCTCATTTATATTTTCATCTAACTTTTAGAGTCAGACTTTAAACTTGCTTTATATTGATTTGAGGTAGTCATGGGTCTGTCATTAGCAGCAATTAATAGTTGATAGAGGCTTTATAGACTAGAGTTGATTTGCTGATTGGATATTGTTGAGCTAGTTCCTTTCATACTAGCCTCATTGACCTGATTTGACCATTTATATATTGAGATCATCCACTTATCTACTATCTTTAGTCTTCCACTGATATGTTGAATATTGAGTGAATAAATGTGATAAGGCCAAATGGTTCGCTTGAGCACTAGCAATAATCTCTTAATGCTGGCCACATTTAGGGTACCCTCCCGGGGCGTGACACTCTCATTTACTCTAGTCTCAAACTTTCTCAAATTCTCTAAGGCAAAAAGTACTCCCTAAGATAATAACAAGGCAAGGGTTAGGGTTTCTATCCAAGAGTTTTCTCATCAAACTTCTTTAGGCCTTTTTTTAAGGTCATTTACAGGTATGTGAGTTTGATTTGTGGGTACCTTCCACCCACAAAGTTTTTCAATAAATTCTTTTACTTTTTCTTTAAGTTCTTGAAAATCTTGAATTCCATGTGCATGATTTAGTGACATTTGTATGATATATTTACATGTATTTTGATCTTAATGACTTCACCACCTAGGGTTTTTCAATGATGTGTGAGCTACTTAATTCTACATTTAAAGTTACATATTTTACCATATCCATGCATTATTTCATTAAATTATATGATTTCTAGTCATTGCATAGGCCCACTAAGCTCATGATGTATTTGCATGATGTTGATGATAAGGGCATAAAGTAAGATTTAAAGTTATGAGCGTTGTCAAAGATGCAAGCATGTTACAATTGCCTTTAAAAGATGTTAAATATGGACCCCTTAACGTGAAAGGTCAATTTTCACTTGTATGGTTTTCGAGATATCGAACTACACCTATGAGATTGCTACTTATGATTCTAAGTTACATTATATGACTATGCTTATACTTTCTAAACTATGCTGTGGGATTGACTTAGCACCAAATGAGGCATTGAGGTGGATTTTGATAAGAGAACCCTAGTAGCAACCCCTTGGCTTATTAACTATGTGCCACCATAAGATCCCTTGTAGGTTAGGCTAGTGGATCCACGAAAGGTATAATGATAAAGAAAGATTCATTCTTTAGTTAATGGAGTTTCACTCGACAAGTGGTCTCGTCGTGTCAACATACAGGGTTATGTTGGATTTTATGTAACAACTTACATGGTCTTATATGTCAGTACAATCCCTACTATAATATTTATGAGTTGATGTCCTCGTTCTATCACATGTACTTTCATATTATACTTTAATTCTCACTTCATGTTAAGCGTTATTTATTAATCATGTGTTACATGTTTAGAACGTTGACATTACAATTTCATGCATGGAGACTTCTAAATTTTATGAATAATGGTATTATAATTTCATGAATGATAATATTACAATTTTATGTTTACATCGCATCTAACATATTTAGTACATTCCAATGTACAAATATATATTTTACCTACATGTTGTTATCATATAGGTACCGGTGTTCCACCTCCTCCGCCGGCATGTGGCTAGCTTCCGACGATCGCGACTAGTAGCTTGGTGAGCCCTTAGTTTGGGGATTTTACCCTCTTTCTTTTCATGGTATGTATTTGAGACACTTATCTACTTAGAGTTGTTTATTGGAGACTTTTACTTTCTATCTTATTTTCATGTCTTTTGTATTTGAGGGTAAACATGACTATGTTTTATTCCCCGCTAAGTCTCATGTAGGTTGGTATGTTTGGATGATAAAGCCTTTTGATGGGATGCATCTTGATTTCTAAACTTTGACTGTTTTCCTTAATCTCATTCCCTATTTTTGATTCTGCACTATGTTGTTTAATTACATTTGAATGTTTGAGCATGCAAAGATGGCTTGGGTAAGATACTTTGAGTTTCTCATTCGCCATGTTATGACTAAGCCTTATCTTGGATCATGAAATACGACCTATGAATCAAATCACTACCTATAGGTGAGCTCATAATCACTTAATCAAAATCAGATTTTTCAACAACATTTCTAGTTTTAATTTTTCATCGCACGAGGTGTTACAACTATTTTCCCCTTGGGAACATTTGTCCTCTAATAAGTGAAAGGTAAGCTTGAGTAGAATAAAAATGCAGTTAACAACCTATCATGAATGTAATAATGTAACTTAAATATCAATTTCATAAAATTCATAAACTTATGCATCAAATATTATTCAAAAACAGTCCCATGAATACGCATGCACGTATTATGACATGAAATTAAAATGCAAGAATTTGGAGGAGTAGTTCTTATTTAGGTACCTTAGGCTTGAACAGAAGAGAATAGGTCAGGATATTTGTTCATCATGTCCATCTTCGTTTTCCATGCAGCACTCTCAACTTATTGTCTCATCCCTAACACCTTGACAGAGGTAACTTCCCTATTTCTTAACATCTTCACTTGCCAGTCTACAATCTCAACCAGTACCTCTTCATAAGTCAAAATTCTCTTATTCTCACATCCTCCAATGGAACAAAGAATTTTCGGATACCCATGAATTTCCTCAACATCGATGTATGAAACACTGGATGGACCATAGCTAACTCTAATGGAAAATATAGTTTGTAGGCTACTTTCCCAATTATCTTTAGGATGTTATAAGGTCCCAAATATCTAATGTTCAACTTGCTTTTTTTGACAAAACACATTACACCCTTCATAGGTGAAACCTTCAAATATACCCAATCGCCTTCGTGGAACTTAAGATCCCTCCTTCCAATATCGAAATATGGATTTTGGCGACCTTGAGCAGCCTTCAATTTTTTTCTTATAACTCTGAATTTCTCCATAGCATCAAGTACCAAATTTGGTTCAATCAAGGATATCTCCCCAACTTCAAACCATTTCACCAGTGACCTACATTGTCTAGCATATAAGGCTTTAAACGGTGTCATCTATATGCTTGAGTGAGAACTATTACTGTAAGCAAATTCAACAAGAGGTAGGTGATCATCCCAACCACCCTTTAAATCTACTACACATATACTCAACATATCTTCTAATGTTTGGATTGTTCTTTCTGCTTATCCATCAGTTTGTGGGTAAAAAGTGATACTTAGCTTCACTTTGGTACCAAGACCCTTTTGGAAAGACTTTCAAAAGTCAAAAGTAAATTGAGTGCCACAATTTGATATGATGGGTAATGGAACCCTATGCAACATTATCAACTCTCGAATGTAGACCTTGGCATAATCTTCAGCACTATAAGAAGTCTTTACTAGTAAAAAGTGGTTGATTTTGTCATTCTATCTACAATCACTTATATCAAGTCATATTGTTTTCGGGTCCTAGACAAACCCGTGATAAAGTCTATATTCACTTCTTCCCACTTTCAAGTAGGAATCTCAATATCTTGAGCGAAACCACCTGGTCTTTGGTTCTCAACTTTCACTTGTTGAAAATTTGAACATTTCGCCATACCTCTTGCTATATATTTCTTCATGCCATTCCACTAATACACCTCTCTCAAATCTCTATACATTTTAGTGGATGTCGGATGGATAGAATACCGAGAGTTATGAACTTCATCTAGTATCTTCTCCCATAGGCCATCAAAATTTAGAATACACAACTGCCCTTGGTGACGAAATACTTCATCTCCCTCTTGTGAGAAAACCTTAATTTTTTTATTAACCACCAACTTTTTCAATTCAATCATTGTAGAATCCATGTCTTACTTGCTTTAACCTCCACTACTAAAGACGATTCGGCCCTATTTTGTACATGTATGGCACAATGGTTAGGACCACTTAGTCTCACACCCAAACAAGCCAAATCGTGTATTTTTTGACTAACTCTTTTTTTTTTTTACTAACTCTTTCTCTTCATCCTCAATATGTGCAATGTTGTCCATGGATAATCTAGTAAGTGCATCAGCTACAATATTCACCTTGCCGGGGTGATACACCACCCTCATATCATAGTCCATCTTCTCTGTCTTAAGCTTAAGTCTCTTTAACTAAATACACATTGCAAACTCTTGTAATCGATGAATATATCAACATACACCCCATAAAGTTAATGACGTCAAATCTTTTATGCAATAACCACGGCCCCCACCTTAAGCCTCATTTGATGCTAAGTCAAACCCCACGGAATATATAAACATACAATACAATAATCAATCTTATAATTCATAAATCATGGTAGTCAAAATCATAACTTGTAAAGTATATATCATAACCAAGTAAATCAATTCAAATCATAAGAATAGTCTATCTACCTAACTTGCATGAAATATGGGTAAAATTTCCCAACTTGTTAATCTTGTATAAAAATAGGGTCTTGAATCACCCTTCATAATCATGAATCATAGTCATACTTGTATACTTTAAATTTCTTATTCATAATTCATAGCTTGGAAAAGAAATTAGGACAAAACATGTGTTCATAGACAATTGAATGTAAAATTATGAAGCTAAATGAAATTTATGTAAAATCATGCAATTTGAAATCAAATTAAATTATAATTAAGAGAATTCATATCAATTTCATAAGTCCTAGTTAACATGCAATTGAAATTCCTTAAGAATCAATTGATAATCATGCATTATGCAATTCATGTAAATTATGATAATTCATATATAATTGAGTAAAATAATCAAGTAATTATCATAATTCAAATAATTAAATTGAAATCATAAAAATCCAAAAATTCATGCTTGAAAAGTAAGAAAAAAAGTTGAGTTTGATTTGGGCTTCATGGATGAAACAGATCCATAGATGACCAAGACCAACATACCTAATTGAAGAAACCTTAGAAATCAGAAAAAATGTGACCTTGATCACTTAGAGAACTTGGAGCCTTAGCTTGCTTCAATGGTGAATCCTAGAGAGAGAAATCCTTAGAGGATTTTTGGAGAAATTTGGGAGAGAATGAGTTTGAGAATGATTTAATCAGATTTAAGGCAGTTAGAGATAGTTACAAGGTCAAAAAAATATAGTTTAGGGGTTAAATGGATAAGAAATGACCAAAAAATCCTTCACTAAAATCTGTTAGACACCATCCACGAACTCAATCTACGGGTTATAGAATGAACTACGGCTCGTAGACTAGGGGTTTCGTCCTGGTTATATTTTTAGCCTCTGAAAATGGTCTCTGAATCTCACCCACGAACCCTTTTAACGGCCTGTAATTTCTTTTATGAATTGTAAATACCCCTTCCAAACTTAGAAAATTTTCCACTTTCATGACTCCATTTACGACACCTAATTGATTTGTATATCTTGAGCAACTGTAAAAGAATTACATTTATTAAACGCACACAAAAATAGTATAAGCCTAGAATAATTTTTTATTTATTTTTAGTTTAATTAAACTAGCACAT
>JAABOM020092718.1:0-28241 GCA_011800125.2 Solanum clarkiae | reverse complement strand
AGTAACCTTAAAGATCAAAATACACCAGAAATCAATTGTTGAAACAATAACAACATCCCTACTGTAAATTGTTGAGTTGTCAACATTCTCAAGTTATCAGTTTAAAACAATAAAGAGAAAGCAAATACCAACTAAACCAGAAACCAGACTAACGCAGCTAGTAGACGGGGAAATAGTGGACTAAATACTTCAATTTGGAGACCAAATTTCCTAGCATCATCTCAAGTCCAATGCTTTATATGTAACACCTAATGCAGTGAATACATGTTACTTCAAACATTATTAGATAAACAAATATTATTAGATAAACAAAGCTTAAAAGAGAACATTGGAATAACAGGACTCGAACAGGGCATTCATCTGAGACCAAACAACATTATGGTTCTGGGAATTATCTTAACAGCAAAGCAACATTATAGTATTATGCAACTAATAGGAAAACACAACAACATCACAGTGCCAGCGAGCCAACATCGTAGCAATTTTAGTCACGACAGAATAAACACAAACAAAGATTTCATTTTTAACATTAAGATTCATCTCACAACCCAACATGAACAGAATAAAGAACAACAAATTGGAGTATTACCTTTTTTGGTGCAGGAACGGGGACAATGATGAACTCGATTGACTGATTCACACTACCACGCATTTCAATTCGAATCACCCTAAATCTTTATATTTTTTTATTTTTTTTTCTAGAAATTACTTGATTTTGAGATCGCTCCTTTACTCTCTGATGCCTTTTTGAACTCGTCCCCCCTTTTGACAGTGTTGAACATTGAAACTTATAGCGATTAGGGCAACGATCGAAATCGACAACAAGGTATGGGTTTTAGGAGTTGTCAGGCACGCGTGAAATTGGTGCAGTGTCAGCTTTGACAAATGGGTGTGGGTGTGATTGGAAATAAACGTTGTTTGTCTTTGACAAACAACGTTTGTCGGGTCTTCTGATTCTTCGCCGATTGAAAAAGAAGAAGGTCGAGTGAGTGAAGGCGAGAGGAAGGGAGAAGAGGTGCGGCGCTAGGGTTAGACGAAGAAGAAGGAGATGGTTGGGGAGGGTCGGCAGGAGAGCGGCGGCGCCGGTTAGGGTTGGGGGAAGCTGAAAATGGGAAAGAAGAAGAGGGGAAGTGTTTTGATATTAGGGGCGCGTGTACCACACGTGCCCTTTTTTTTTAATTCTTTTTTTTTAATTTTGTTTAAAATAGATAAAATAAGAACAAAGCCCCAATGATTAATTTGACACCGTGGAGAGTAAAAATTGGGTGTCAACATATTAATTATATTTTTAAAATTTTAAATTTAATTGTTAGTATTTTATGATTATTTCATAGTAAAAATAAGAGATAACTATACAAAACACACCTAAATTATACCACTTTTTAAAGTTTCACACCTAAAGTATTTAAAGTTTGAGAAACACACCTAAACTATCAATTTATTAGTTTGAGAAACATATCTTAGTGTTGTGTGTAATACACTCTCTTTTATTAGAAAAAACCTTATCACATGACATGCCACATTGACAAAAATTAAATAAAAATATTAATATTAGTTAAAAGTAAAAGATTAAAGTATAAATATTCTTCCGAAAAATATTATTTTTTAAAAATAAAATTTAAAATATTTTTCTCACCTACTCTATTGCCCCCATCCCTGTGTACCGCCTACGCACCCCCCAAAAATCCTAGCCCCTTTTATTTTTTTTCTCTTTTACAAAATATTTTTTAAAAGTTCAAACTTCAGCCCCTACTCAACTCCTATCTAAAAAAATAGATTTTTTTAAAAAATAAATAAACTTCTATCTCACTTGTATCTAATCCTCCGCTCCTAATTTATTTTTATCTTTTTTATATTTTTGTATAGACATGTACACATATTTTTAGAAAAGTATTTTTTTTCTACTTGTTTTTCGAGTATAACAGAAATAAAAAATTAATTAAAAAATCTTACGATAAATAAAAAATAATTTTTTAAAAATAATAAACAAACAAATCTTTATTGGGTAACGTAGAATTATTTTTTGTAAAAATAATTAAAATAATATTTAGATTATTATTTTAAGAGGGAAATGAAAATAAAAATTTTTTTTAAAAAAAATTATAATTTTTGTTTGGGGTTGGGGGGAGGTATGGTGAGAGAAAGTGGTGGGGTGGGGTAAGAAAAATATTTATATTTTATTTTATAACTTTTTTGAATAATAATATTTTAATATTTATTTTAACCAATACTATAATTTAGTTATTTATTGTTAAAGTGGATTGCTTTGTCCATGTAGAGTGTGATGTGACATTTTTTAAAAATAAAAGAGAGAGTGTAGCACACACACCATGGTAAGAGTGAAATTAAAGATATAAATGTGTTTCTCAAACTAATAATTGATAGTTTAGGTGTGTTTCTTAACTTTCAATACTTTAGGTCTGAAACTGAAAAAAAAGGGCATAAATTTAGGTGTATTTTGTATACTTATATCCAAAAACAATATATAATTTTATTTGAAAATTAAAAAAAAAAAAGATAAAAGAGAATTTATTTTTATGTGCAAGAAAATAAATCTGGAGTAGATATACAATTGGTTTCAAAATATATACCTAAAAGCTGAATTGTGATGGATCTATATATCATATTATAATCAATTTAAAATTTCCTCACGCATGCATGACTTCATACTAAATTTGTTGGTTTATTTTTCAACTATCGAAAGTTAGTCAATAGTCATTTATACTTTCTCAATAAAAGATATCTTTGTAGTTTTATGAAATACCCCAAAACATTCTCACTAAAGATCATTCGCATAACATATTATTTCAAATTATTTTAGGCAAGATCAAATTAGAACATCAAATAGGGTTCAAAATCATGCACAAAAATAATTTCAATGAAATTTTTATGTAAGAGTTTTGAAAGATAATTTTTTTGGAACAAAATTATTTAACCAGAAGAAATGCACGACATGTCCATCTTGCGTACCTACCCCAACATAGCTGACTTTTATCCTTCGTACATAAAACACATTCATTGAAAATATTTATAAGGCTATGATAGAAAAAATAACAAGTTATTATATTTATTAATAAGATGTGAAAATATAACAATAATATAATTAAATTGCTTTCTACCTATAATATAATTATTTTTAGTTGGAGTAGTTGAGAGAGAGACTTTCAGGAGGATAATATTTTCACCTCATGGATGATGAATTAGTAATACACACAAGGAACCCTTGTCATAATTTGGAAATACTTTGAAAATGAAAGTGTGCAAACAATTCAGTCCCCTTCTTTCATGCAAGAGTGTTGGGAAAAAAATATTTATTTTTTAATTTTTAAAAAACATTTAGCTACTTTTAACTTCTTGAAAAAGTTCGAATACATCCTATCAAATGATCGGTCCTTTAATTTTGTGACACATAAGTTCTATGTTAACGTTACTTGTATAAATCTCTTTTATTTCAAATAAATTACGTAAGATTAATTGAACCATATTAAATATTTATATCTTTTTTATTTTCTTACTCATAATTTTTTAAGATTTGTTTTGCTCACTTCTGCATGACAATGATCAATTGTTTCGATCCTGATACTGATTGAATTTAGGCAACTTTGGTGGAACTTTTCTTTGCTTTAGAGGAGAATTCTTTCTAGTACTAATTACTAATAATCACTTCACTATTTATTTATTGATTGAAAAATAAGCATTTTATTATCCAAGTACAATTACTTCATTCATTTTAGTTGTTCATTATATTAAAAATAAATATTTATTTTTATTATTTTCATTTGTGAGATTTCTCTAGTGGTATATTGTTATTGTCCATCTTTATTTATCTAAGAAGAATCAAGAAATATTATTAACTATAATCATTTTTTATTGTCCAAGTACGATCACTTCACCCAACATAAGCTTCTAGTAATTAACTTGGAAATTAAGAGGGGTAAGAGGAAGAAGGTTATTTATGTCCAACCAAAGATTAGATGGGGGAGCCTAACACCTGCCCTTTCTTGGGAGATGGGGGAGAAGTTGAGTAATTTGGGGGTTTGGAGTAGTAGCGGTGAGGTGAACACTATGTGGTATACCATGACTGATTACATTAAGAAGGTGGCCACCGACGTGCTAGGGGTCTCGAGAGGGGTCTTTTGTGGATGACAAGGTGATTGGCAGTGGAGTGAAGAAGTTCAAGGCAAAATGAAAGCCAAGAAGAGTGTCTACACAAAGTAGTTGGAATGTCGGGATGAGGATGAAAAAATTAGGCTTAAGAATTTTTATAAGGCGGCTAAGATAGAAACAAAGAAGGTAGTAACGAGTTCTAAAGTAGCAACGTTTGAGAGGTTGTATGTTGAGTTAGGGGAAAAAGACGGGGACAAGAGATCGTACAGGCTTGCAAAGGTCAGAGAGAGAAAAGTTCATGATTTAGACCAAGTGAAGTGCATTAAGGATGAGAAGGGCGAGGTGTTGGTGGATGAGTATTCCATTAAGATAAGGTGACAAGCGTACTTTCATAAACTCTTAAATGAAAAAGGGGACAAAAATATTGAGTTGGGTGATTTGCACATTCCAAGAGTTATCGAGATTTTAGTTATTATAGGCGTTTTAAAGTTAAGGAAGTTGGACATGTTGTTATTAGTAGGATGAACAGAGGAAGAGCGATCAGACCTGATGGAATTCCGATGGATTTCTGGAGGAGCATAGGCAAAGAGGGTGTTGAGTGGTTGACTAGGTTGTTTAATGCTATTATGAAGACTGCTAAGATGTCTGATGAATGGAGGAGGAGTACAATGGTTCCATTGTACAAGAACAAGGGGGAAATTCAAAGTTGTTACAATTACAAGGGTATCAAGTTGTTAAGCCATACTATGAAGGTTTGGGAGAGAGTGGTGGAGGCAAGGGTGAGGAAAGTAGTGTCTACTTTTGAGAACTAGTTTGGATTTATGCCGGCACGATTAACTACTAAAGCAATCCATCTTGTTCAAAGATTAGTGGAGAAATATAGAGAGAGAAGGAGGGATTTTCATATGGTGTTCATTGACTTGGAAAAGGCTTATGATAAAGTGTTGAAGAATATTTTATGGAGATGCCTAGAGGCGAAAGGTGTGCCAATGGTGTATATTAGAGTGATAAAGGATATGTATGACGGAGTCAGAACTCGGGTAAGAATTGTGGGAGGAGATTCAGAGTACTTCCCTGTTGAGACGAGACTCCATCAAGGATCTGTATTAAGCCCTTTTCTTTTTGTTTTGGTAATGGATGAGATAACACGATCTATCCAGGAGGGGATACCATGGTGTATGTTATTTGCAGATGACATAGTATTGATTGATGAGACTCGGGCCAATGTTGATGATAGAATGGAGGTTTGGAGGGAATCCAAAGGGTTCAAATTGAGCAGAACCAAAACAGAATACTTGGAGTTAAATTCAGTGTTGCTAGAGATGTAACAGACATTGAAGTGAAACTCGCCACTCAATCTTTTCCTAAGAGAGAAAGCTTTAAGTATCTTGGATCCATCATTCAGAGTAGTGGCAACATTGCCAATGATGTGACACATCGTGTTGGGGCAGCGTGAATGAAATAGAGGCTTACCTCAGGAGTACTGTGTGATAAAAAGATATAAACTAAGATTAAAGGCAAGTTTTACAGAATGGTGGTTAGACCATATTTATTATATGGGGTGGAGTGTCGGCTAACTAAAAATTCACATGTTCAGAAGATGTAGATTGGGGAGAGAAGATGTTGAGATGGATGTATGGACATACCAAAAGTGATAGGATTAAGAATTAAATTATCAGGGAGAGGCTAGAGGTGGCCTCTGTGGCCGACAAGATGAGGGAAGCGAGATTGTATTGGTTTGGACATGTGCAGAGAAGGAGTAGTGAGGCTCCTATTAGGAGGTGCAAAAGGTTGGATTTAGGGGATACGCGGAGGGGTAGAGATAGACCAAATAAGTATTGGGGGGAGGTGATAAGAAAAAATATGGAGGTTGCGTATTAGAGTAGAGGGTTAATAGGTTAGTAGGGGTAGGTCGTTAATTGACTTTGTATAGGTTAGTTCGTATTGTATGGTGTTATTATTAGTCCTATATGTGTTTACTCTTAGCGTATTTACATTGTCTGTATATCCTGTGTTGTCACTTTCCATCTTGATGTATTAATTTTATCATATTTTACATAATATCGTGTATTTTTCCTTATTAGTCACTTTTTATTCTCTTTCTTTTCCTTTTCTTTTTCCATATCTACTTTATTCTGCTTATAGATTTTTTAGTCGAGTGTTCCGAGGAAACAACCACTCTACCTCTACGAGGCAGTGGTAAGGTCTGCGTAGATTCTACCCTCCCCAGATCCCACTTGTGGGATTCCACTGAGTATGTTGTTATTGTTGTTGTTGTATTTTTTAATATATTTTTTAAATATTAAATTTATTATATTTAAAATGTGATATAAAAAAATTATCATTTTATTAATTTTTTTAAGGACTGTATCAAAAGTCAAACATGATGTAGATAGGAAAATTTTATTGATCAATCCATATTAAATGTGGATTAAATTTTAAATTCATGATAAATTGACCAAGTAAAATTATTAGTTATGAGGTTGAATTAATATTTAAGTTAAAATTATATGACTTAAATAAAGTCCAAATTATATTTGGGTCAGTATATTAAGTTGACAAGACAAGCCCAACTCATGTTCTTCAAGCCCAAGTTCTTCTTAAATTAATTGAAGACCAAAATACCCCAACACCCTAACTTACAACTATATAAAGGGGTCTTCATAAGACCAAAAAAAAAAAGAAAGAAAGAAACGAGAAGAGTAGGAACAAGAAGAAGAGAAATACATAGAAAAGTTCTACTCTTCAGTGGAGATCCGCAAGTCTTCTGCATACAAAGGAGTTTTGTCTCTAAGTTGTAAGCCGTAATTTCTCATATTTCTGCTATTGTGATTAAAACTTGGCTCCACTTTCATAGTGAAGTTTCAACAAGTATTTCTTCAATTCAAGAACAAAGCAAAACTTTTGAGTTGATGATCGTGAGAAGAAGAATTAGATGATTATATCTTTTTTTAAAAATTTTTATAAATATTGTAACATTCGCATAAATTATCGAAATACAAATATTGTTGTTTGCCTCTATTTTTCTTCTCTTGATTTGTTATTTTTTAGGAACAAAATTTAGTCGCTTACAAACTGGCATGCGCAGTAGGACAATCTTTACCTCTCATTCTTCTCTTCAAAAAAAAAATTCAAGAACACTGAGACGACTTCCAAAAAGGTCAACTCGAAATCCGCATCTGCAAAAAAAAACTATTGGACCCAAATTCTGATCCGTTTAAAGTTACAAGAAAATTATCGATACGGTCACAATGGACATCGACTTTAAATCCAATGTTTTTGAGGATTGACTCTGCAAATGGATTGATAATTTTCATGAAGATTGTGGCCCAAATTAGGAGTAAAAACGAAATATTGGGACAACAAGTGTTTCAAGCGCCACCTAAAGCATCTCCTGTTTATTATTTGTCTTCTCCAGAAAAAGAAGTATCCTCTCCGTATGTTCTAGAAAAGGGAAAAGACATTGCTGAGATAGTAGAAAGAGCGTTGGATCGACTAAAATTGTCAAAAGAACGACGTTGTCAGTCTAATGATCCCTTCGTGCATGAAGATGATGATGTCTTAAGCGCTAGATCTGCTACGATCTTCCCTCATTTTACTTCTCAATCAAAGCTATATCCTAGCGATGTTCTGCACTATTCTTCATCCTCTATGGTGGTTGTGCAAGCGATAGTAATTGAAACTTTCACCACAGGAGAATAACTTACAAATTTGACAAAAGCGGTTGAAGGCATGTCAAAATACATCAACGGTCAAGACGCCCAAATTACTAAGTTGACAAATATGATAGAGAACATGAAGGAGGGAGACTCCACTCGTTTATGCATGTACGAAGCTTCATAAAATGCAAGAGAAAAGAGCGTCTTTCACAAAACAAGAAACAACAGTCAAGGAGTTTCAAATGTCTGCTGAAGACCTAATTCCCGTTGACCAATTGAAAGACTTCATCATGGAGACTACCAAAGATAAGTCAGAGCCTATATCAAAATCTCCACTCACATATGTAAAGTTGTATTTTCAAAGAATTGATAACCTAAAGATACATGTTGGCTATCAATCTCCTAAGCTGCAATAATTTGACGGCAAGAAAAATTCGAAATAACATATAGCACACTTTGTCGAAACTTGCAATAATGCTGGAACATATGATGATCATCTTGTTAAGTAGTTTTCAATCACTCAGAGGAATTGCATTCTACTGATACATAGATCTTGAACTTGGTTCTATTGATAGTTGGGAGCAGATGGAACAACAATTTCTTAAGCGTTTTATACCACAAGACGTGTTGTAAGCATGATAGAATTTACCAATGCATGCCAAAGGCATAATGAGCAAGTCATTGACTTCATTAATCATTGGAGGAGCTTGAGCCTTAACTGCAAAGATCGCCTTAGCTAAATTTCTGGGATCGAAATATGCATCCAACGTTTACATTGGGATCTTCGCTACATAATGCAAGGCATAAAATCTAAAACATATGAAGAACTAGCAACTCGTGCTCAGGATATGGAATTGAGTATTGCCACATATAAAGATCAAGGGTTACTCTTTGAGCCTCACAAAGAAAATATACATAATAGTGAGGATGAGGAAAACCTTTCATCCAAAATTGAAATTGAAGAGTCTATGTAGGTAGAAATGTTCTTTGACACACGAGCTTAAACTGCATGTCATGAAGCTCATCAAATTTGAGATGAAGTTCCTCAAATTTGAGCTAATTCTTCAAGAGTGAAACTCATCAAATTCGAGCTAAGTCTTCAAGCTACAAAAGCTCTATAAAATGAGTTAAATCTTTAAGTTATTACTCTTGGTCCACATGAGTTTAAATTTGTATGACCAAAAAATAAATTTATTAGGTTTAAAACACAAAATAAGTGGTCAAGGCAAATAAAAAAACTCACATGTTTTGTATTGAAGTATAAAGTAAATATATTTTATTGCTTCAAAAAATTACAGGAATATTTATACATCAGTAATGATAAGAAAAAAATTGATGTGTTACATATCCTATACAATAGGAAGAAAAAAATGAGATTGGACGCCAAAAGGTAACTTGCCAACTCATTGTAAATGTCTCTCTCAAGTTTGCATCATCTCTTCGTCGAACATCTTCACTTCAAATATTCTCATAGATCGTCGCAATCATAAACGAGCCTTTATCTTTAGCATGGGGGCATATTTTGAAGTCAGATTTGTGAAGTTGGTGTATCAAGTAGTTGCTATCCAAAAATAGGACAGACTACACTAAAATCTCTTTCCTTTCAATGCTGAAACCCAAGAGGAAGAGACACAAAGTGTAGTTTCTCATCAAAGCCACAGCTACCGAAAAGGAGACACAAAGTGTAGTTTATCGTCAAAGTCGCAACTGCTGAGAAAGAGGCACACAATGTTGTTCATCACCAAAGCAGCAACTACAGAGAAAGAGACATACAATGTGGTTCACCGCTAAAGTCGCAACTACAGAGGAAGAAGCACACAATGTTGTTCATCACCAAAGCCGCAACTACAGAGAAAGAGGCATATAATGCGGTTCATTGCTAAAGATGCAACTCCCAAAAAAAAGGATGCACCAAGTGTATTTGTCACCAAAGCCACAATTGCTTGAAAAATGCATTAAGTGTGGCTCGTTGACAAAATCGCGACTACAAATCAAGATGCACCAAGTGGCTTCTCATCAATTTTGGATTACCCTCATATTGTTTTGGTTTGATATTGAGAGTTATTGCAGTCTATTGTTAATCTATATAAAAAATAAATAAAAGGAGTGATGCGTCTTACGGTGTCAATAGCACGAAACATCAAATCAATATGGTGAAAAGTGTGACATATGCTCTAGCACATGATGACTACGGTCCTACTGGCTTAAAGATTTTGTATTTTTCTCCCTTCATGTGGATGATAGCAGAAGACTCAATCAATACGGAAATCAATATGCAACTCTTCGGCGAAACACAAAGAAGTGAATGCATGAATGTCATCCAAAATCATACCAAAGTTGATTGTGTAGCTAACTTTTCAAAAAAATAATTTTGGTCCTTTGATAAGGAATTTGGCTTTAATCTTTGGAGATGTTGTAGATATTGAAGTCTATTTTCTACAGAATCAAGCTGTTCGTCATTCGGACTCTCCTACACCTAGATACAGATGTTTTGATGAGACTCCATAAGTTGTAAAGAAAAATCAGATCTGGAGAAGTAAATAAAAAATTGATTCCCGATAATTGAGAAGATTTCAACATTAATCTTTGGATATATTGTACAATTATGAGTCTAGATTCTGAAAAATTAAACGGATCATGATTTTGTTATTTCTACAACAAGATATGAATTTTCTATCGCAGGTGTACTGAGCCAAAAAAAAGTGATGAAAATTAGAATATAAATATTACCTAATCGGAAATGGGTCTGATCAAGCTTGAGGATGCCGCAAATTGACAATTAGCCTCCATGGGAGTATGGATATTTATGGATATCAAAAGTACATAAATTGTTTTCCTACA
This sequence comes from Solanum clarkiae, assembly GCA_011800125.2. NCBI lineage: Eukaryota > Viridiplantae > Streptophyta > Magnoliopsida > Solanales > Solanaceae > Solanum > Solanum clarkiae. The sequence continues at coordinate 17,634 of JAABOM020092718.1, read as the reverse complement.
AATTATGAAAAATTCATAATTGAAATCAAATCATGATAAATTTTCCTAGGAACCAAATTATGAAAAATTTCATAGGTTTCAAGTTATGAAAAATTCCATAGGATTCAAAAATTACATAGGAATCAAGTTATGAAAAATTTTATTGGAGTCAAATTATGAAAAATCTCTAGGAAAGTTTTTTTAAAAAAACTTCCTACGAAAAAAATATATTTGATTCATGAATACTTCAAGTCTTGTCTTTTAAAGTTTGACAAGTTAAGTACCCCTACAAGCCTTAAGTAGGGGGCATTTGTAGACAATAAAATTTTATTGATCAATCCATATTAAATGTGGATTAAATCTTAAATTCATGATAAATTGATCAAGTCAAATTATTGGATAATGAGGCTGGATTAATATTTAACTTAAAATTATATGACTTAAATAAAGTCCAAATTATTATATTTGGGTCAGTCCATTAAGTTGACAAGACAAGCCCAACTCGTGTTCTTCGAGCCCAACGTCTTCAAAACTTAATTAAGACCAAAATACCCCCAAACTCTAACTTACAACTATATAAAGGGGTCTTCATAAGACCAAAAAAAGAAGAGAGAAGAGGAATAAGAAGATGAGAAATACATAGAAAAGTTCTGTTCTTCAGTGGTGATCCACAAGTCTTCCGCATACAAAGGGATTTTGTCTCCAAGTTGTAAGCCGCAAGTTCTCATATTTCTGCAATTGTGATTAAAGCTTGGCTCCGCATTCGTAGTGAAGTTTCAAGAAGTATTTCTTCGATTTAAGAACAAAGCAAAGCTCTTGAGTTGATGATCATGAGGTAATTCTGCATACAAAGGAGTTTTGTCTCCAAGTTGTAAGCCGCAAGTTCTCATATTTCTGCGATTGTGATTAAAGCTTGGCTCCGCATTCATAGCGAAGTTTCAACAAGTATTTCTTTGATTCAAGAACAAAGCAAAGCTCTTGAGTTGATGATCGTGAGGAGAAGAATCAGAGGATTATATCTTTCTTTTTTTTTTATAGATTTTTATAAAGATTGTGACTTTCACATAAATTATCGAAATACAAATATTATTATTTGCCTCTATTTTTCTTCTCTTGATTTGTTATTTTTCAAGAACAAAATTTAATCGCTTACACATGAATAAAATAAAAATGGACGATCTTAATTGGGAGATTTTGCACAAAGATACAAAGAGTTAAATGGCTACTATTCCAGCTGATGATGCGTTGTTTTGGTTAAACTAAGGCTTAACAAGGACATTCTAAATTTTCCATCAAATTTTATTTAGACATTTAAATTATAAATTATTTTAATTAAACATATGATAAAGTGTTTATAATAGATGTTTTCAGTTTAATTTATTTTGTGTGTGTATTTGCAAGCGTCTTTTTGGTAGTTAAATTAATCGCAATTCTATCTAATCACCTTTATCCAATTCTTCTCCCGCCTACTTTTATCTCTACTAACTTCTGCTATTGTCAATCTCTCACACCTTCATTTCAGTTTCAATTTCTTAATTTGTTTTTTTTTTTTTAAATTCATTTAAAAAAGAATACTCTTCATATTACATATTTAAAAGTAGAAGATTAAAAATATTTTAAAATATTTTTTACATATTTTTAATTTAAAATTATAAGATTCCAACAAAATTACTAGATTAAAGTTCACACTAAGGCAAAACTAATAACTTGAAACAAAAGAAGTAATAAAAAGTTGCAACTATATATACAAAAACTTGCATCACATCATGGATAATGGAACGAGACTTGTTCTAAAGAAAAAAAAAAGTTGTAAATTGTCAATCTTTGAAATCAAGTCAGCAGCTAGCCTAATTAATTGTTAAAAATTTCTTCAACTATAAAGCAAGTTGTTGTACTTAATTATATTCGTGAGGGAATTTATGTTGTTCAATTTAATTTTATACTTTTAATTATTTTAAGTTATTCATTTCGAAATTAATAATTTGTCATATTCAGTAAATTTCTTACTAAAAATTTAACGTTTCAAGCAAAGTTATTCGGTTCAACAATTAGTCATATACTGACTTCGTCTTTGATGAGTACCATCACAGAATTTATAATACTTAGGATGATATTACAAATGAATATTTTTATTTTCTTTATATTTGTTACTTAGTATAAATTTTTTACCTCGTAAGAATTAATAAGGTTACACACCTGACCCCCTTTGCTTGTGTCTTCCTCGTAAGAATAAATATTTGTTCTTGAATTCAATTGTTTTTCAAAAAATCTTTTTAACTATCGTAAAATGTGCAAAGATGGGAGCCAAGGCTTTTAATATATTGTTTTAAGATAAAAATGAAAAAAATCTATAATGATTTCACACTGATCATAAATCTTGAGAAACAATCCACTAATTAATTACTACTCAAACTGATGGCGGCTTTGGATGTAGAATTTTTGGCTTCTTCTACATAAATCTTAAGAAACAATCGACATATCTTTTTAAGGAAATCAAGAAACAAGAACTGAAAAGGAATTTGAATGTCCATCCAAAGAAGAGATTACAAACATTATATTATACGAAATGGGAAGGTTACCTAACATGACAGAGATAGCAAAAACTTGAGAAAAATCTCAACCCTGCTAAAATACAACAACAACAAAAATTAAAAAGATGGTATTATACTCAGGTTGCCTGGTGAACGAGAAAATAAATCATCCCTTTGGAAAATAGAACCAAGGGGGATCCTTTTTTTCTTTCCCTCGAAGGCCTTTTATTGATTACAAATACAACACTCTCATGGAAAAGTAGAAGCAAAGAGGATTTAAAAAGGAAGTACATTGTTTCAGCCTCCTCCTCAAATAAGGATCCACCCTTCCCCTCCAAATCTGCGTGCCTGTCCATCTTTGTGAAAATCCAATACAATGCTGGAAAAAGGATAACACAAGTGGTCTAACGTAGCTTGGTACCAAGAGGGAGATGGTGCTCCCCGTAGAGAGGCATCCGAGAAAATTTTCAAGGAATGGAAAAGAACTGAGGTAGTTTTCATAACCACCTGGGTATTTCAACTTGATCAAACAATACATGATCAAGGAAATTACCGCGATTGTTGATAAATGTTGCTCCCGTTGTGTTTGAGTTGCAACAAGTTAATGATCAAGGAAAATGTAATAGCTATATCCATAGATAGAACAAGTGTGTGGAGACATAGCAGCAAGGGGAGTGCAGAATGTGAGGTAAAGGGTCAAAAATGGCCTTTGTTTTACACTGATAGAAAAAACTTGACAAAAATTTCAACCCTAAATAAATATGAATAGTTTTCTTTTTGTTTTCTTTATTACTAGTAATTTTACCAAATGCATTAAAAAATAGAAAAACTATTGACCTTATTTATTCAACATCAATCTCCCACTTCTTCCCTAATACTTTTTAGGTGCTCTGCCTATAATTCATCAGCATGAAGAAAAGAACTAAAACGACTATCTCCACTCCCACCTTATTGGTGAGGGTTTGGTATTAAGTTTATATTGAAGTAACTCACACAAATTAGTTAATTAATATATCCTTGTATCCTATCTTTGATTCTTAAGCATGTTGACGAGCATATTGTATATTTCTTACTATATAGTAATTGAAACTATATATTTAGGCTACAACTTTAGGAATATCCATCTAGACTTATATATCTTAAATGAGTAATTAATTTGCACTTAATTAGTTTAATATATTGTAAAAAAAAAAAATTAAAAATGAAGTCTAGCTAGCTAGATTCAAAAGCAAATCAACTAGAAAAGTACATTGTTGGAAAAAAACAAAAAGAAACAAGATCGATCCATTATTTATAGGAGCATATTGTATTTTCTTACTATATAGTAAATCAAATTGATACTATAAAAAGAATGGACCCACGTCAATATATTGTTAATGTTATATGCTATAACGATCCATCAAATCGTTTCGAGAATTAGAGCTTGTTTTTGGGTAAGAAATTTACCTCTAATTCCTTCATGGGGGTAACAACATTAGATTGCCATATGTATATAATGATAAATTGAATGGAAGGTGCTGGCAGTGTTTTACCTCTAATTCCTTCTTGAATTCAGAAACAAATGATAAATATGTTTAGGAGTATGTCCTCATCATATGCATCAAGATTCGTTTACTCTTTCCATTTTTATTTTACAATCATCGAAAATAAATTTTCACCAACTCTAGGGGTGTTTTTTATAATTTTTTTTTACTTTTATTAAGATCTCATGCTTCTACAAGAGTCTGTGACAACTTCCTATGTTATGTGGTAAATTGAAAACGTATTTAAGTTCAATGAGTCAATGCAAGTATATAGGTGTTTTTAAGACTATCAGTAATTTAGAGCCAAAACTAATAATTTGTGCTAAGTTCAAGAATATTTTTATGATTTTTTTAATTAAATGGAAAAAAATCTTCCTATCATCTATTAAAGGAGGAATATAATAATTATTTTTTAAAACAAAATTTATAGACTATCCCGACATGTAGCAATTATCTGTGCAACCCATTGCAAAGTTAATTAGAGCCATCCTTTTCGTCATCAAAGAAGAACAAATCTAAATATTACACCTCTTCAAACTCAAAAACATAGAAGGTGGTCATTAAAATTGGGTAATTTTACATATTTAAAAGACAAAGCACACACCACAATATAAATAAATAATTTTGTGATAAATATCTAGCAACAATAATATAATTTCTACTATATTTATATTTAATAGTAATAATATAATACAAATACTTATAACTAATACTTTATATAAATGTTGTTAAATGCTTCATAACAATAATTGCAGAAGATGAATATCCTAATAGAATCGCTCAAATCCGACCAAAATCGAAACGGGTCGATCAATACCATAAATGTTGCAATATCCTAAATCTCAACACTATCACAATCTCAACAACATTCCCATCTCAAAATAAGTATCAATTCGATATCAATAACAAATAATCACTATTTTACATATAATAAATCTCCATAATTTATTCACAAGTCAACATTACAACAGTTGCAATATCCTCAACATCTCAATACCATCATAATCTCAATAATATTCACATGTCAAAATAAATATCAATTTGATATAATAGCAAATAATTCACTATTTTCACTTATAATAAATCTCCACAATTAATTTACAAGTCAATACTATAAGTGTTGCAATCTCCTCACTCTGAATGGTTTGTGGAAAAACAATAAGAAAAAATCATATCCACTTTCATAAATGGGCTGAGGTTTCATCGGTTCTATCTAGAAACTGAATTGGGCCTATGGCCCATTTTTCTACTTATAATTACCAGAATTCAATTGGGCCTGAAATTACGCTAACTGTTAAGGATTGTATCATCGGTTTGGATAATTCCTTCTTTTATGACATGGTAAGAGCTATTTATGGATCCACATGACGTGTACACATATTGACTTAGCTGATCAGGCTGAGATCAGACTCCATGCTCACATGGTGTTTTATGTCGATTGAACTACTAGATTTTCATAATGAATTAAAATATAATGAAATTCATATCCCTATGGTAGTATAAAAATCTCATCTCTTAAGCTTCTGATGTTACGATTATGAATATGTTGGTTGTTCTACTAAGTTTAATATGTATGTTAGGTTTATTTCGCCATTTTTCATATAGTACTATTCCATATGTATTTATGTCCCTTCCGCAAGGGGAACTTAATCTTTTTATTGATTCATACTCAGTGTACAAAGATATGATCAATTAAGCCACTCGCTAGGTCTCATATCTTCTACTATTAATGAGCCTCCCTTTGTTTCCAAGGCTTCAGTGTACAATTTTTTTTAGCTAGTATTTTATGAAATAATGTGGTTAAGGTACATTGAGGCCCTTGTCCCAATAGACAATACTCAATTGTGTTTAGAGGCTTCATAGATAGATATCTAGGTATGCTTTAATTTGGACCTTCATTTCTTTTGTCATCAATTTCATTAGTGTGACTTAAATATATGAATAGTGTAAGACTTGTTTCTTGGTATGCTTTTAAACTATGTTTTCACTCATGTCTAATGCATATTATGAATACACTTAGATCAACAATGACATCACATATCGATTCTACCCAGGATCTAGACTCAGGGTGTGATATTTAATTAAATTTCATAAAATAAAACAAACTAAATAATTAAGGAGAGGGAATGTTGAGGTATAAAGAATCTTCAATGACATTTATGTCAGAATCCTATATCACTGCAAATTAAATATGAAAACAATAAAGTTATTATCTTAAATTTTTAAAATAGACTTTTTTATAATTAATATCCTCAACCAATAATATTCTCTTTTTGCTAGAAATACAGCTAAAATTATCATGGAATTTCATAAGCAATTAGAAAAAGCATATTAGACTATTTCTTATCAAACATAATTAATAGTCATTATTAGTGTTAGTATGCTTTGATTAATGACAAAATGCAGGAAAACATAAAAAAGGAAACAATATTCTGGCTAAGATTATCAGGGAGCAATCTGTTAAGCAAAATCTAGTTGGAAATATCAAAGACACAATATTGGAAAAAGTCGATCCAATAATAAGCAGAAAAGGAAAACAAATCAATGAAATCTAATCTGAAGCAAATTTAGAAGATTGCTGCAATTAAGAGAGTCAATCAAGCAGTATTAAATCTACCAAACCTGGAGCAATCAATCAAGCATGGAAGCACAATCAATGATATAAATCGAGCGACACGAATCAAGAAGATCAATCACACAAAGGATGGATTTGGAAGATCTAAGAGTTGCTGACAAGAAAATCAGTCAAACGACGCTCTGACTTGGCCTTCCTTAGAAGCCTTGCCCTTATCCTTGGAAGAAAGAATCCACGTTGCCTGATTCCAAGGACCAATTCCTTAGGATGCCATCTCTTCATATAAAAGGAGGCATCCAGAAATCTCAAAGACTCATACAAGCCTACTGCCTTTAAGACAATCTTCAAAACTCTTCATCTTTAAGAAATTCATTGTAATCTTTAGTTTTACTGTGAAAAAAAAGAGAGAAAAAAGAAGAAATATTTGAAAGAGAGGATTGTATCAAAAGAAAAAAGAAAATAAGAAAAATATAGAGAGTAGTAGATTAAGTTTTAAATTTCTTGTAACCACCACTTTTAAGGCTTGAAGAGATTTGTAATGACCCGGATATTTTATGACTTCATTGGATCTTGAAAATTTTATTTTAAGAGTTTTTGGACCAAGATGTCACTTTAGGGGAGACCACATGGCTTGTGTGAGGTCACACGGCCCGTGTGGCCTCCAGTGGGATGACACTTGGCCTTAAAATTTAGTGTTGGGCCTTGAAGGTGGAGAATTTGGCCAAGGCACACCACACTAATTGCACCATCACGGTCTGTGTGATACTTCACGAACCGTGTAGAGGGATTGTGTGGTGGCCTTGGTTTGAAATCTCACAGTTTTGGGACCAAGTATGGTCACACAACCCCTTACATGGACGTGTGATGTCTCACGGGCCGTGAGGCCCTCCGTGGAGTTTTCGGAGTGAAAATTTTTCTAAGTATAAATTAGTGTCTCATAACATTCCATGAAATTTTTCCAAGTATAACCTCATGGGCACTCACACGGACCGTGTGACACCATGTGACACGTGAAGGCCCCCGTATAGGTGAACTTTTGCCTAAATTTTTCTAAGTGTTGGGTCATGGTTCCAAACTTTTAAATTTTCGTCTAAGTGTTGGTTCACGGGCACTTCATACGGAGCGTGAGTGCTACATGGGCCGTGTAGCCTCAAGTGTAGTGGCTACGAAAAAATTTTCTCTCCATTTCATTAATGTCGTTTTCATAAATTTAATTTATTCAAATGAGTTTTTGGGACTTCCTATGTCATCTTAAGATTTCTTAATAATCTAATGCCCTATTCAAATCATCCAAGTTCATTCTCTCATTCTACAGTCACCTAGAAACTCCTCTCAAGAACATTGTGAAATTCAAGCTTGGGGTTCAAGATTATAAACACCATTCTTCTTCAAATTTATTTTGCGATTTATTCATTGGGTCTAGGTATGTGGGTTTGATCTTTGGTTCCTTTCGATCAAGGAGACCCAAATCTTTTCAAGCCCTTTTTATGAATTTTTAGTACTTTAAATTGGGGTTTTAAATATTATGATTCCTTAAATTCAAGTAATGTATGGGTTGTACTTATTTACTGATTTTAAGTTAATTTAAACTATTATGATGAAGTACATTGGATTTATAAGATTATGAACATGCATTGTCCCTTTTTAAAGCTTGTTTATGCATGAGTGATTATATTATGATTTTAAATGTGGATTTAATCATGGGTTCACTTCAATTTCATATTATATTGTTGATTTTAGATTGAATCTAGATTACTCATGCCATTCTCATATCATATATAAGCATATGCATTTCATGAGCATGGATTTATGAAATTACCGATGAGTTAAGTTCACATATGTATATATGAAAATGATTTCGGTGAATTAAGCTCACATATTGGTTATGACAAGAATATGATCACATATATATATCATGACCCAAGCCTAGGGCCTAGACGTGACATGGCGAATGGGGAACCCGAAGGAACCACCTTCTTTGCCTCAAGTTGAGATCATTTTGAGTGAACACATATTGAATGCTCTTATGATCGGTAAACACATCCGCAGCACCACATACAAATAATGGCGCTAAATCTTTAAAGAAAATACCACGGCGGCTAGTTCAAGATCATGAGTAGGATAGTTCTTTTCATGCACTTTGAGTTTCCTAGAAGCATAGGCTATGACCTTATCATTTTGCATCAAAAAGCAACCCAAACCAACCCGAGAAGCATTACAATACACAACAAAACCTTCTAGCCCTTCTGGTAAAGAAAATATTGGAACAGATACAAGTCTATCTTTTAATGTTTGGAAAATCTTTTCACAGTCATCGGTCCACACAAACTTAACCTTCTTTTGAGTCAATTAGGTCATGAGAGAAGCAATAGAGGAAAACCCATTCACAAACCTCTGATAGTAACCCGCTAGGCCCAAGAAGCTCCTAATATCTGATGGGGTCAATGGTCTAGGCTAATTCTTAATCACATCCATCTTCTTAGGATCCACTTTTATACTATCCTCGGACACCACATGACCTAGAAAGAAAATCTCCTTCAACTAAAATTCGCACTTCTCATAATTGGCATACTATTTCTTCTCCCTCAACTTTTGAAGCACTACCCTCAAATGAACCATATGCTCCTCCACACTATGAGAGTAGATCAAAATATCATCAATGAATGCCATAACAAACGAATCAAGGTAGGGTTTGAAAACCCTATTCATAAGGTCCATGGAGATGGCTGGTGCATTGATCAACCCAAACGACATCATAATAAACTCATAATGCCCATACCTAGTTCGAAAGGCCATTTTGGGAATGTCGCCCTCCCTCACCTTCACTTGATGATACCCAGGCCGAAGATCACTCTTAGAGAAATAGCTGGCCCCTTGCAATTGGTCAAACAAAACATCAATCCTTAGAAGAGGATACCTATTCTTTATGGTGACCCTATTGAGTTGCCAGTAGTCAATACACTTCCTAAGGGACCCATCCTTCTTTTTCACAAACAACATTAGTGCACTCCAAGATGAATGGCTAGGCCTACTAAATCCCTTCTCCAACAAATCCTTCAATTGCTCCTTTAACTCCTTCAACTCCGACGGGCCATACGATAAGGGGGAATAGAAATGGGTTGAGTATCGGGAAGGAGATCTATGCCAAAATCTATCTCCCTTTTCGGAGGGACACCAGGAAGATCATTTGGCAAGACATCAAGGAACTCATTTACAAGCGGAACTGACTCTATAGAAGGGACTTTGGCCTCCATATCTTTAGCCCTCACAAGATGATACAAATATCCCTTAGAAATCAACTTACGGACTTTAATGCAAGAGATGAACCTACCCTTGACCACCATATTATGACTCTCCCACTCAAGGACAGGTTCATTTGGGAATTCAAACTTAACCCTAGGGGTTCTACAATCAATAGAGGCGTAGTATGTATGCAACCAATCCATCCCAAGAATGACATCAAAATCTACCATATCCAACTCAACAAGATCACAAGGTAATATTTTATGCAAGATGCAAACCGAACAATTTCTATACACCTTCGTAGCAGCAATAGATGCACCAATAGGAGTAAACACCTCATAAGACTCATATGCAACAACTTAGACTCAACATGGAGCTTTTTAGCAACAAAAGGGGTAACAAAAGAAAGAGTGGCACCCGAATCAATCAAAGCATATATATCAAAGTCAAAGATTTTCAACATACCGGTAATAACGTCGAGGACCTCACCAACCCCTTCCCTTCCATGTAGAGCATAAAATTGATTGTGCCTTAGGGCACCACTTTGAGGACCACCTCTACCAAATGGAATTGCATTTGCACCCTGGCCCTTGCCATAATTTCTTGGACAATCCACCTTTTTGTGACCAAGCTCCTCACATTCAAAGCATGTATTAGAACCCTTCAAACATGGGCCTCTATGACTCCTTCCACATCTAGGACACACCTCCATAAAAGCTACACCACCCACACCTTGAGGACTAGGGAAGTCATTGGCAAACCCCTATTAGTAGCATGAGAAGCCCTTGGCCTTAAAGAAATCTAGCACCCTTTTGGAGCTTATCCTCAAAACGGGCCCTCTTGGCCTCATGACCCCTTCTCTTCCTCAACTTTCCTTCTTCCATTTACTCGGCATAAGTCATCAATCGAGACAAGTCCATATCACTAATCAGCATGGCGGGCCGATATTCTTCACTGACTAAGTCAAAAAACCCCATCACAAACTTATTCATCCTAGATCTAGGACCGGCCACCAAGTGAGGAGCAAACTTTGGAAGTTGATTGAACTTGAGGGAATACTCTCTCAAACTCATAACACCTTGCTTCAAATTCATGAATTCTACCAACTTAGCTTCTCTAAGCTCAAGAGGGAAGAACCGATTAAGAAAAGCCAGTTTGAACTCCTCCCAAAGCACCACATTACCATTTCCCTTCTCCCCCTTCCATTGGTCATACCATATTTTGGCTACCCCCTTGAGTTGGTAGGCTGCCAACTCCACCTTTTCATTCGGCCCAACACCCATAATAGATAAAATTTTGTAGACCTCATCAATAAACTCTTGTGGATCTTCATCCACTTTCGACACATAGAACACCAGAGGATTCATCCTCGTGAAATCTCTTACCCTAGCTCCTGGGGTAATAGTATGAGGGGCTTGGGCCCCTTGGTTGACTTGGTTGGTCATAACTTGGGCAAACATAGTGAGAGCATCCCAGAGTTCACCATTGGTGGGTTGCTCCTCGGGAGTTCGGACCCTTCTTCCTCGAGTGATAGGCATGATCTAGTATAGCAAAGAACAATCATTAGGGGGGAAAAATTTCCAAAACTCTATAGCACGACTTAGAACATGAAGAAGGGAAACATTTCATAAAATGCCTCATAGCCTTCTATTCATAGTCATGGCAGGCTTCACAGCCATGAATAGGACTCTAATCGATGTGGTGTGTTGGACTCCGAGGATCTATCAACCTAGTGCTTTGATACCAAGTTTGTCACGATCCAATCCTAGGTCCTAGACGTGACACGACAAATGGGGAACCTGAAGGAACCCCAAACAAGCCTCTTAACTTGTCATTACACATCGTTGGTAGCGAAAGCATGTAAAAGACATAAAAGAGTAAGAATAGGGGCAAAGGGACTAATGGGAAAGCTTGCATAATATCATAAATAAGAGACAAAGAGTTAAGCTCATATCATAGATATATAACATTCCTAACAAACACCTCTAATACATAGATAAGAGCGAGAGCTAAGATAAAGCAACCAGAATCACTCTCATAGTCAAAATAGAACATAAAATAGAGTGTCTCAATACAAAATAATTAAGAGAAACATAGACTAAGATCCCCGAAGTGGATGACTCACCAACTAGCTTGAGTAGTACCAAAATAGCCAGGTAAAGGAGGAGGATGATCAACTTGGGCTCCGATTCCTACATGGTCATATCATGTAGGCAAGAGTATACATTAGTAAGTTTGAATGTACTAAGTATGTAGGATGCAATGCAACAAGAGATAGGCATCATAGTCAAAATGCATAACCATAGACAATGGGCTTAACATAACAATATAGAATGTATGATCAATGCACAAGTAAAACATGCTTAAGTAACTCATGCTCATATAGGATATCATATGTGTAGAAGAGACCAAGCTAGATTTCTCAAGTATAAACCCCTAGGTAGGTTGATATGATCTCACCCCATCACCCTAGTGGTGTGTTACAAACCCCTCACATGGTTGATAATAATCTCATGCTATCACCTTGGTGGATAAGGACAAACCTCTCACATAGTTGATAAGTACAAACCCCATCTCTGTTATCAAGGTATTAATCCCCCCTTTCGACAAAGTTATCCGGGCTCTTAGTCCCCCTGGATAGGGCATGGTCTAATGCAATACTTTATATAGAATTTATCATATATATGTAAGCTCATTTCATTATCATAACATCATTCATATCATATCTCATGCTTTGGACCTTCAATTCCTCAAGAAATCATAATCAGACATTTTATCAAACACTTAGCGGGTGTGTAATGAGAGTACAAGACCATACAATTAAGAGATGAAATCATGCAAGTAAATCCATCATAAAATCATCAATCAATACCTTGCAACACCCTCAAGCAATATACATCAAAATCCCTCATCAAATCTTATAATAGATCCAAGATTTATAGCTCAAAACATAGCAAAACAGTTATAACTTAGCTTTAACATAGTTCATAGACAAGTCCATACTAGTAAACCCATTTGTAAAATCAACTTCAAATCATGCAAATTGAGTAAAAAGGAGATTAGGAAACCATGGGTGAAAGGATACAATGGTTGAAAACCACGCACCTTAGCTTTGGAGAAGTTCTTAATGAAGATTAAAAATGGAGGCTTGAAGGTTGAAGGAAATCCTTAGATCCGGAAGAGGTTTTGAGACTTGAATTTTAGAGTGAAAAATATGGCTAAGTGTTGGAGTGAGTATTGAGGAATATTTAGGGTGATATGAGGGTAAAATATGACTAAGTATAGGTAAAAACACATCTGAAAATATTTAGGTTCAAGACTTAAAGTCTTGGACCAAGACAAAAAAAACAATCCCAAAATAATATAGGTGCCGCATCATGGAAGCAGCGTGCAAACCTTATTGGATATTGCACCAGGTGAAAATTCATAAATCATTTTGGTTGCTTAAAAATCGGGGTTAAATCTATTTCCCATTCAATTTGACCCCCGAAATAAGAATATGAAGTCGGATTTTTGAAATAACGAAAATATTTTTAGATATATGGAAATTATAATTCCGGAAACTTTCGAGGCATATTTTCGTGCACTTTTTGGGGTCATTTCAATATGTCTATTGATTATGACTCTTTGAGCATCATGGGGCTTGCACCATATTATTATAGAGAATGAACGCCTAAATGTGAATTGAAATGAATCGAAGTGACTTACTCTTGAAATCATGTTTATATAAGTATTCTTGTGGGATATTTGACTTAGCATCAATGGATTGGGGGGTCTTCTTCCTTTTCTCGAACTATGTGCCAATATAGGAATGATAGTCATCTACGAAATGACTGAGTCGTAAGGGATGATTATTCATTTATGATATGATAAGCTTTATAAGAAAATACTTCAGAAATGACTGGTCGTAAGGAAGGTGGCCACCACATACGAAATGACTGGGTCATAAGGTATGTGTATGTTACCTTTGGAAAGTAATCTTCTCTAATCGATGGGAGCTCAACATCGGTCAAATTCATGTAATAGCTCGCATGGGTTTATAATGTTGGTTAGGGTCTCATCCCCATTATTTATATAAGCATCATTTGCACTTCATGCATCATAACTTTCATGGCATATCGTTATACTATTTTTTGTTGGATATATACTTCTTTCAATATTATGTGTTCTTGTCATCTAACATAGAAGTGCAGGTTTGGTAAGCTACATGCATCGAACCTGACATATTTTAGTACATTCAAACATACTTATGCATACTTTTGTCTACATAATTTCACCACGTAGGGACTGAGGATCCCATTCATCCATTATATGACATCTAGCTTGGGTTCGAGTGAACTTGTTGTGGTGAGTGCTATCATCCAAGGACAAGCCACTACCTCATCTATCTATGGTGTTCTTATTTACTCTATTTACTTTGAGGGTGAGCCCAAGGTATGTCTTGGCCCCTAACCTATCTCATGTAGAGGAATTGTTGGACATCTTGTGCACTCTTTATGATATATGCTAAGTGTTGTACGAGATTCTTGTTATAACTACTTATGGATTATCTTGATATGAGACGATTCTATGTTATATGCCAAAAGATCCTAAGTCCCTAATTCCCCCCATAGTGTGAGTCATACTTACCAATCTCTTAGTTTTTATATGCTACGTGTTATGTGATTCTACGCCAATCCCTTTCCCTATGATATCACATAGCGCGATTCCTACTTTCCCGTCTCTTAGAACTATGTACTTACTTTTGAATACTCTTCCGAACCGATGTCGTGATTTTTGGTATCTTGAGGCTTATTTGGGGACTTTCGAGTTTCCATTCGTCGTGTCACTCCTAGACCCTAGTTTCGAGTCATGACAAAAGATAGTATCAAAGCACTAGGTTTGTCAATACTCCTCAGAGTCCAACATGTCGCGTCAAGTAGAGTCCTATTCATTGGTGTGAAGTGCACCATGCCTATGAGTGGGAGGCTATGACGATGTTTTAGGAATTGTCTCACTTATTTATGTCTTCTGTTGTGCTATGAATCATATGTATTTAGCTTCCTTATCTTGATGTTATCGTTGCTCCATTTCAGAAGATGACTTATGGAAGACCTCACCTATCAAGACCGGCTTGATGTTATCGTTGCTCCATTTCATAAGATACCTTGTGGAAGACCTCACCTATCAAGATTGGCTCCTACTAATGAGAGTCCAACAACTTGAGGGCCTATGGATGAGCCTATCTCAAATGGTGAATTTCATATGACCTTTGCTATTCTTGCTTAGGTGGTGACTACTTAGACTAGGAAAGCCAACCTTCCTCTGGATTCCACTACAGCTTCGAGAGTGAAGGACTTCACCGGAATGAATCCTCTAGAGTTATTTGGGTCTAAGGCTAGTGAGGATGCCCAGGAGTTCATTGATGGGGTTACTAAGGTGTTCAATGTCATGGGAGTTACTTCTGAGGAAGAAGCTGAGTTGGCTGCCTATCAGTTGAAAGATGTGGCCCAGGTGTGATATACACAGTGGTCTATGGAGAGAGTTTGTGGTAATGCCGTTAATTAGGAGGAGTTCAAGCTTTCCTTTCTGGATCGTTTTTTCCCGCTCGAGATTAGGGAAGCCAAGATGACTTAATTTATAAACCTCAGGCAAATGAGTATGAGTGTGAGGGACTATTCCCTCAAGTTCACCAAGCTCTCCAAGTAAGCCCTGACACTTGTTGCTGACCCTCATGCAAGGATACACAAGTTTATTTCTGGTATCTCTAACTTGCTTGTAAAAGAGTGTCATACCACGATTCTCATTCAATACATGGATATATCTAGACTCATAGTGTATGCAGAGAAAATTGAGGGGGAGAAACTCAAGGAGAAGAGAGTGCATGATGCTAAGAGGGTTCGGTTAGATGGTAGGTTCTCCGGTTCTAGAGGTGGAGGCTCTGGCCGCTTCTAACAAGGCCAAGTTTCCAATGTTCGGGTGTCTAATTCTAGAGTTCCTCCTCCTATGACATCGAGGGGTGGTGGACCGTGGTCTCATAAGAGTGACAAGTGTGGGAAGAATCACTTGGGTGCTTGTTGAAAGGAATTGGGTGTTTGCTATGGGTGTGGTGATACAAACCATAAGAGTGTTGACTGTCCTAGGAATGCTCAGAGGGGACAAGGTCAGGTGGCTGAAGGTGGGCAAAACCAGCAGAGAGCTCTACAAGGTGCTTCCCCAAGAAATAACAGGTTTTATGTTGTTCATGTCCGTTAGGAGGTGGAGGAGGCCCCCGATGTAGTTACCGATATATTAAAAGTATTTGAATTTGATGCTTATGCTTTGTTTGACCCAGGTAAAAATTTGTCTTTTGTGACTTCTCTGCTGGCTGTTAAGTTTGGTTTGAGTCCCGAGACCTCGAGGGACCCCTTTTCAGTTTATACTCCCATGGGTGAATCTGTTGTTGCACGTATGGCTTATCATGGATGTCATGTTTCTGTGTTGTATAAAGTCTTTCTATGTGATCTTGTGGAACTAGAAATATTTGACTTTGATGTGATTCTTGGGATGGATTGGTTGCATGCATCATATGTCTCTAACATTGCTTTTCTTAAAAATATTTTCCTTTTATGCAAGCCAAGGACTCTTTGTTAGAGAGAAAAATGGCTACATGTCTCTTAAATCTTTTCAGGATCTCAGTATAATCAAAATTAAATTAGGCAGAACTAAATGCTTAAATGGCAAAACCAGCTAGACATGCATATGTTTATCAATTCTAGACATGAATAAGTTTATCAATTCTAGACATGTATATTGAGATTTAGATAATAATCATAAAATGATTAATTAAGCTAGAAACTCAGAAAATTAAAAATATATGCAAATGTTTTAGGGAGAGAGAAGAACCTGCAATGGATGACTTTAGGAAGCTCTATCAGCAATTGATTGTTCCTTAGTATTTTGAGGTCTACGCTATACCTAATATATCTCGTAAGCACAAAATGTGTTCAAGATAGATGTTAAAATTATTTTTTTTATTTTATTCTTCATTAATTAATATTTTGTTGACTTAATAATTAATGATCATTACTAATATTTTGGAATTTTAAAAGCACAAAAATGAGAAAAACATGAAAAAATGAGAAAAATGAGTCCATTTGACTTAACTTAAAAGCTAGTCAAACCTACTTTTAAATCTGTTTTAACTTATAAAAGTGTTTTGACAATTTTCAAAACAACTTTAAAAAAGTTAAAATTTACTTAAAATAAGTTAAAAGTAGCACCCCCAACTTTTTTTTTTTCAGCTTAAAAGTTATTATAGCTTGACTAAAAAAATTACCTTTTTACTCTAAATACTTTTTCATATTCCAAAAATATCCTTAACTAAAGTAACCTTAACTACTCTCTTCCTTCTCATTATTTCAATTCAAATCATAGCTCCAACACTCTTCTGCTCTTCGAACCACCGTCCAACAATGTCCTTCTTTCACTATTTTTTTTATAAATAATTTATGATAGTAAGAAAAATGCGTGAATGATAAATAAATATTATTATTCATGAATGTATTAAAAAAATCTTAAATATTTTATGTGAAATAAGAAGCAATGTGTATGCTATTAGAAAGAATAGGCATTATTGGTTGGTTAATGTTGGAAGTTTTTTGAGAGGGAAAGAGAAAATTGGAATAATTGGTATATTATGTCAATTGAATATCTTAATGTTACGATTTCGATCATGAAAAAAGGACATCTTAAATTATGTATATAAAATTTACTTAAATAATAAGTTTATATTGAATTAAAATATAAATTTATTTTACTTTAT
>JAABOM020092698.1:0-71275 GCA_011800125.2 Solanum clarkiae | reverse complement strand
TAAATTTTATTGTATTATTTCAAGAAATATAATATATTTTTTAATAATATAAAATCAATTAAATAATACTAAAATATTTAAAATTCAGCTTTTGCATTGAAAGATGCTTATAATATGCATTATTTACTTAATTTAAACGTATCATAGTTAATTTTTTATTATTTTCTCTCTTAATGATGTTAAAATAATTATTGTATTAAAAATATGTTACTTATATTCTCTACGTGCATTAAAACATGTTTATAATACATATGAAGTATTGAATTCAAAATGTATTACAATCGTAGTTTTTATTTATTTATTTTTATTAATGCATTACATATTTATTTACATAAAATAAATTTTCTAATTTAAAGAATAGTAAAAATATCATTTGCGTAATATTCAATCTAAAATTAAATTTTAAATTAAAATAATTACTTAATATTTTTAAAAGAAAGAAAGAAAAAGAGAAATTGAAAGAAAAAGGAAATCTTTTATAAAAAAGTAAATAAAATATCTAAACATAAAATTACAATAATACCCTTAATCGTCCTTGCTTTGGCTCTTCTATATATTAGAAATAGATATACATATATCAATTTAACTTTAAATGGTCCAAATTGAAAAGTTGGACAGCACATGGAGAGCTTTAGTGAAGACAAATACGAATCAAATTATAAAGATGATGTTGAGGGAATGCAAAAGATGCAAAGATGGAGGACTAAGCTAACTGAAGCAACCAAATTCAAAGGATATGTCAGTGGTGAGCAAAAGAATATATTGTATGGGCGTTTGTATGTTTCATTGTCATACTTGAAACAAAAAAAATTTGAAAATTTTTAATTTGTCCATGAATATAAATTGAAGTCTTTTACTACTATTATTATTTTGTGTGCGCTTTTTAACTTTTTATGAGTAATTTAAATGAAAATACTTTTTTGGTTATATTTCAAATTCTTAAAAACTTTGGATTCCAATTTATGGCCAAACCTGAAATGAAGTAATTAATGCATAAATTTGTCCTTTAGTTTGGTTTTAACTAACATTTATGCAATCCAACTTTAGGTGTATATAAGCAGATATTTAAATTTATATAAAATTGAACAAGTAGACACACACATTTTACGTTGCATAATACGTAAGATATAAAATTGCATGTAAAATGCCAAGTAGAATAGATATATTTATTTGTTCAATTTTATATAAGCTTAAGTGTCTATTTGCGCATATTTAAAGTTCGAGGATGTAGAAGTCAATTAAAATCACACGTTTATGTATATGCCTTTATGAAAACTGGCCAAAGATATTTTACTATTGAGCAGAGAATATGTACCTTAAGAGTGAGTCAAATAGAATTTTAAATGAACTTTTCATACTTTCTCAAAAAAGAATAAATATGCATGGTCGATTATATAATTGACTATATATTTCGATTGGTTCTTCAAGGGTTGCTTATCTGTATGTATCATCAATCTTTCTTTATTTTTTTAAGGACTAGATCAAATTAAAATGTATTCAAGATATTGTTGATTATATCTTGTTCAAATTATGCAAGACTTAAATTCCATCATTTTTATGGGAAATGCTATGAAAAACATGAAATTGAGGAACATTTTTCCTGTCGCATGACGAAAAAAGTGAGAGTATAGATCACAAAAGTAGGGTCTAATAAAGATCGTTAGATATCGTGGCGGAGCCTAGAAATTTAAACAAGAGAATGCAAAAAGAAAAAAAAATTCTTATCACTTGACAGTCTACGCATACTTCTAAGGGCGTAAGATTGTGCTCCAGTGCTAGTTTATAACATATAACCAATGTTTGTATTTCCGCACATATGTTGTTAGCATGTGAGGAATTCCCTATGAAACCTAGTATCCAATTGCCTGCCTTATCTCTAATTATCCCACCTAGTCCACTTGTACTAGTTTCTTGTGACGTGGAACCGTCAGTGTTTAGCTTATATCCCCTTGGTGCTTTCCATTTGGTGAAAATGGGTTTAGTTTTTCTAGCCGTTTTTGTGTTGGTTAGATGCTTAAATTCCATGGCTAGTGAGTGAGGAATGTGACGTTTGGTTAATCTATGCTTGTTATTATGTGTATTGTCATTTCTTGCTAACTATATGTGCCATAGGTAGAAAGGAAACGCTTCCTCCCAGGTTAGGCTTTTGATTTTAACCCTTAGGATTTAGAGCCACCCTGGGTTATCCCGTAGATTGTTGTCTGCTACAGTGTTAGGAATACCTAGATGTTGCTGCAGGGGCTTGACTATTTTGCAGTGAAGAAAGATGTGTTGTATTGTCTTGGCTTCGTTGCAAATGTGGCATAGTCAGTTAATGTTGATGCCTATCGCGCTTAGATGGTTGCGAGTTGGTAATCTATTGTGTTTGCAAGTCCAGAGAAAATGATTTATTTTATTTGGGCAATGTAATTCCCAGATCCAGCTGTAGTTGCTTGGTTCTTTGTTATGTGTAGTATAGTTTTGTTGAAGGTACTGGTAAGCACTTTTAGTTATTATGATTCCTTTTGAGTTTAAGTTCCAAGCTAACTTATCTTTGGTTTTAGAGAATGGAATATAGAGGCTTCGTATGATGAGCTTAAGACTTTCAGCTATTGTTGTGGAAATTTTTTCCCAATGCCATTGCCCCTACTGGTCCAAAATGTGGTGGACCATTTGATTTTCGTCGGATATTAGTAAATGACCGTGGATGATTTCTCGTAATGTCTTTTCATTAGGCATCCATCAATCGTACCAAAGGGATATTTCTTTACTCGAGCCTAAAATCTATTTTATCCCTCGCCTTTATGTTTCCCATCCAATGGCTAGATTTTTCCAAATTTTTTTATGATTTGGCCTTGTTTTTAGGGGTTTGGAGTCGCTTGCAAGAAATTATAAGTATTTATCATTTAGAATTCTGGTCCATAAGCAGTTTTTGTTTGTTACGATTCACCAGGCGAGTTTTGCTAGAAGCGCTTTATTTCTATTTTTTGCAGTTTGGATTCCTAGCTCCCTTTGGTTTTAGATTTTGTGAGTGATTCTCAATTTATGAGATGCATTTTACGTTTGGAATATGTGGTTCTCCATATGAAGTTTCTTTGAATTTGACCGATTTTTTTTATTTATTTGTTTTGGCAACTTGATGTATTGCATTGAGTGGGTGGAGATATTGTTTAGAGTTACTTTAGCTAGAGTTGCTCTACCTGCTATGTTGAGGAACTTAGTTTTTCATCCGTTAGCTATTTTTTTTTGGAGGTTGTCTATTATTTATTGAAAATCTTTGAGAGTTTGTTTTTTTTTTAAAACCTCAAGAATCCCAAGTATTTACCTAGGGAGACTCCCCCTTTGATTTGCAGGATGTCAAAAATTTCATTTTTCCTTCCTATATCACGATTTTTAGAGTACAAATTTTTTGCTTTGACAAGTTTATGTTTTGTCCTGATTCGGAGCAAAAGGCTGTGAGGACCTTCTTTATAGAGTTGCTGCTCTTTTTGTTTGCTTTTTCCATGAGTATTAGATCGTCAGTGAAGAAAAGATGCGATAGTCATGGGCTATGTTGGGATAGTTTGAGTGGGTCCCATTGTTTTGTCCTAATTTCTTTTTCTATTTTCCTTGATAATCGTTCTATACAAAGGATGAATATATAGGGCGAGAGAGGGTTCCCTGTCATATTCCCTTTGTAGGTTTGAAGAAATCCATACAGTCTCCATTTAATAGGATAGCCATCTTATTTGAAGTGACACATGACATTATTATGTTTATTTCTTGTTTTGGGAATCCGAAAATAGATTAGGGTATCCCTTATATATGACCGTTCTAATTTGTCATAAGCTTTTTCGAGATCAATTTTTGTAATCATACCCAAGATTTTCCCTTTTATTTTATTAAAGTGCGTTAACGTTTTTTTTACTATTATAGCACTGTCTCTTGCTTGACTGTTTTTGAGGAAACTTGTTTGGTAGGGCCCTATTAGGTCGTTCATTTTAATCTTTAACCTATTTGTGATTATTTTTCTTACAATTTTATAGGTCGCATTGCAGAGACTGTTAGGCCTAAAGTCTTTTAGTTCATTTGCTCTATTTTTTAGGATAAGACATATGTGAGTTTCGTTGATTTCTTCAGAAATCTTTCCGCTTGTGAACCCTACTGTATCCCAGTATCTTTAATAAAAAAAAAAAGGTGGAGCTCATCCGGTCCCGGGGCTTTGTAGGATTTGAAGGAGAAGATTATCGATCTTATCTCTTCCTCAGTTGGAATATTCCCTAACTTTTTCAGAATATCAGCATATTCTAGCCTAGAGGCCACTTTGTTTTGTGTTAAGGAAGAGCTGTGGGATGTATGGAAAAGTTTTTTAAAGTGGGATAGGGTTAGGGCCACCGTGTGGTCATGTATGAATTCTCCTTGGTCATTTTGTAATATGATTATTTTGTTAGTTCTTTTGAATAGTTATTCAGATTGGCTATACAGTATCTTTTGAAAAAGAATTGCCATGTGGGCCATCTATTTGGAAGGACCCACTCAACAATTCTGTCCCTCCCGATAAAAGGAGGGTCCTGCCATTCCTGCAGTTGTTTGACAATACTCAAACTTCTGTCTTGGCAAAATCTTTGTCATCATATCCGATCCATTTTCATCAGTATGGATCTTTTGAAGTTGTAGCAACTTCTTATCCAATGCATCAGTTATCCAATGATATCTTATGTCGATATGTTTGGACTTTGCGTGAAAGGAGGAATTCTTGCAAAGATGGATGACACTTTGATTTTCACAGAACATCTCAAACTCATTCTGTTTGACACCAAGTTCCTTAAGAAATTCCTGTTGACACCCAATTTTTACCCTCCACGGTGTCAAATTAATCATCGGGCTTTATTTTTATTTTAATAATTTTTAAATATTTTTTTTTAAAAAAATTAAAATAATTAGGACGGGCAGATGTGACCCACGCGCCTCCTTTTATCCCTTAACCCCCATCTCTTTCTTCCCCATTTTCATTTCCCCAACCCCGAAACCCTAAGCCAGCCGCCCAAACCCCTGTTCCCCCCGTTTCTTCACCATATCAGCGGCGCCGCAACCCCCCTTCGTCAAGCGGCACCGCAACGCCATCGCCATCCTCATCCCCTTCATGCGTATCCGCACGCTCCAACCCCAAACCCTAGCCACCGCACAAGCTTCCCCTACATGCGTTCCCCTTCCCTAGGCCATTTTCCTTCCCCAAATCTTTTCTCCTTCCCAGCGCCATCCCTTTTCCCCAAGACATTTTCTCCATTTCCCCAAAGCTCTTAACGTTCTTGTCCTCTTTGTCCCCTCATGTGTGTTCCCATTTTAAATTCAAGAATGAATCCATTTCAAACTGGAAGAAAGGAGCTATATGATCACTCTTTGGTCTTCGTAGAGGGGGGAGTGACGTTGAACAATCGAAAACCAAACTGAGACGGAGAATCACAGAGACAGAGGGGCGATAGAAAATTGAAAACCAAAAAATTGAAAACCAGAAAATTAGAAACAAAAAAAGAAACCGAGCAGGGGGATTTTTGGGAAATTCAACGATTCCCAAAAATTGAGCAATCGAAAATGCACTGAAAAATCCAAGCTTTGATCCAAGTTCAATAATTTCCAGAAAATAATTTCTAGAAATCGATTCGATTTCATCATAACTTCGTCAAGATCTCGTCCCAGTTCCTACCCCGACGGAGGTAATATACTAATCTCATTCTATTTCAAAATTTCATATGTTTTGCTCGAGGCCAAGTATGTTTGAGCTACTCATGTCATGATTCCATGTCTATTGCAAGTTATTAAAGTATGATTATTATAAGTATTCCATGGGATTAGACTCAGCACCGATGGATGGAGTGTTTGCTCTCTTTCCTTAAACTATGTGCCAACGTAGGGTTATGTTATACTCTTGTTATACCAGTGGATCTATTTAGTACACTTTCTCTTGAATTCCTCTTGAAATAGGATAGGCTCTCGTAAGGAGAAGTTTCTCATGAAATCCTTTTCGAAATGGCATAGGTTTCTATAAGGAAGGTTACTTCTCTGAATGGGATAGGCTCCCATAAGGTGAATTATGGTTTATCTTGGTAGGTACATCACTTCTTTACCGGTGAGGGTAATCATCGGGATTCCAAGTTGTAGCTCGCTTGATCTTATTCTTTGTCGGTTGAGGTCTCTTCCCACACATGTGTTTTGGTCTATGCAAGTTGAATGACTTACAATTATGTTTTACATCAAGCATTAATCATGCATTCCATATTGAGATTATGCTTATGTATTGCCTATTACTATGCATTTTGACTATATTGGCTTATGGTTTGTTGCATTGCATCCTACATACTTAGTACATTCAAATGTACTAACGTATGCTTTTGCCTACATGATAGTACAATGTAGAGAATGGAGCCCCTCTTGATTATCCTCCATGAGGCTAGTGAGATTCTTCAGAGACAAGCTTGGTGAGTCCTCATGTTCGGGGACACTTTCCACTTTCTTACTATTTAAGATTTCTTGAGTTGAACATTTGACATTATGAGGGTTTTCCTTGAAAGTTTTTGGGCCTTTGCTCTAATCTATGTTTAGAGGTGTTGTTGAAACAATTGATGTATCTATGGTTTGAGCTTTGACTCTATAGGCTTTATAAATGTCAAGATTTCACGTATCCCATTTTCCCTTATTTATGCCTTATCTTATTGATATTTTGCTTTTGTGACTAAGGATGTGTAACTGATACACTAAGAAGCTTGTTTGGGGTTCTTTTGGTTCTCCATTCACGTGTCACATCTAGGCCCTAAGCTTGGGTCGTGACAAACTTGGTATCAGAGCACTAGATTGTTAATGGTCCTTGGAATCTAACACACCGCATTGATTAGAGTCTTTTTCATGGTTGTGAAGTGCACCACAACTATGAGCAAGAGGCTTGGAGGCTTTTTAGGAAAGGTTTCCCTTCTTCAAGATTTATGTCATGCTATAGAAGTTAAGGTAAGGCTTTTCCCTAAAGAATGTTCTTTTCTATTTAAGATCATGCCTATTACACGAGAAAGAAGAGCTCGTACCCCCGAGGAGCAACTGACCCCTCCCGCTCCTCAAGCTCCTCAAGATGGGAGAATGGCCGATGAAGTGTTTTGGCATGCTATTACCATGTTGGCCCATGTCATGACTAATCAAATCAACCAAGAGGCCCAAGCCCCTCATGCTCCTACTCTAGCCTCAAGGGTGGGGGATTTTACTAGGATAAACCCACCAGAGTTCCATGGGTCCAAAGTGGATGAGCATCCATAAGAGTTCATTGATGAGGTGTATAAGGTGTTGTCCATTATAGGGTTTAACTTGGAGGTAACGACAGAGTTAGCGGCCTACCATCTAAAAGAGGTGGCTCAAATTTGGTTCACTCAATGGAAGATGGAGAAGAGGAATAGTGATGCTATCCTTGGGAAGAGTTCAAAGCGGCTTTTCTCAATCGGTTCTTTCCTATGGAGCTAAGGGAGGTGAAAATGATGGCGTTTGTGAATCTAAAGCAAGTGCCTATGAGTGTGAGGGAGTATGTCCTCAAGTTCAACAAACTCTCCAAGTATTCCCCACAATTGGTTGCCGAGCCGAGGTCTAGGATGAATAAATTTGTGTCGGGTGTGTCCGACTTGGTCAATGAGGAGTATCGTATCGCCATGCTCATAGGTGATATGGATTTGTCCGCCTTATGACATATGCCGAACAACTAGAGGGGGAAAAGTTGAGAAAGCAAAGAAGTGAAGAGGCTAAGAGGGCCCGTTCTAAAGGTGGATTCCAAAATCCTAAGGGTGACCGTTTCCCTCAAGGCCACAAGTTAGGAGGTTTGCTAATGATAATCAATGATTCCAAGGTGGTGGTGGTGGGGTACCAAATCCTAGGTGCCCAAGGTGTGAAATAAATCATAGTAGTCCATGTTTGAAGAATTCTAATACTTGCTTTAGATGTGGTGAAGTGCGTTATAAGGTGATTGATTGTCCTCATAATTGAAACAAGGGTAGTTATTGTCATCCATAAGTTCAAGGTGCAAATATGAGTCCAAAGGGAAGAGGAGGCCAATAAGGGGGTTCTCCAAGCCAAAATAGGTTCTATGTTCTTCAAGGGAGACAAGGGTTAGAGGAAGTGCCCGATGTCGTCACCAGTATGCTAAAGGTTTTTGATTTTGATATGTATGCTTTGAAACACCTTGGTGTCACTCTTTCTTTTATTACTCCTTTTGTTGCCAAAAAGTTTTATGTTAGTCCCTAATTGTTGTGTGAGCATTATGAAGTGTCTACCCCCATTGGTGAGTACATTATTGCTAAAAGAGTCTATAGAAATTGTCCCATATTCATTTTGCATAAAATCTTGCCTTGTGATTTTGTTGAGTTAGATATGGTGGATTTTTATGTTATTCTTGGGATGGATTGGTTGCAAGCATATTATGCTTCTATTGATTGTAGAACCCATAGGGTGAAATTTCAATTTCCTAATGAGCCCATACTTGATTCGAAAAGTCGTGATATGGTGGTCAAGAGTAGATTCATTTCTTTTCTTAAAGCCTAAAAGTTGATTTCTAAGGGTTCTTTTTACTATCTTATGAGGGTTAGGAATGTTGAGTCCAAAGTCCTTTGTATAGAGTCAGTTTCGTTGGTTAATGAGTTTCTTCATGTCTTTTCTAATGAGCTTCTCGATGTTCCTCCTGAATGAGAAATATACTTTAGTATAGACCTTCTTCTCGACACTCAACCAATTTATATTCCCCCTTACCATATGGCCTCGACGGAGTTGAAAGAGTTGAAGGAGCAGTTGAGGGATTTGTTAGAGAAGGGTTTTATAAGACCTAGTAAGTCACCTTGGCGTGTACCGATGTTGTTTGTGAAGAAAAAAGATAGTTCTCTTAGATTATGCATTGATTACCGATAACTTAATAGGGTCACCATAAAGAATAAGTACCCTCCACCAAGGATTGATGACCTTTTCGATCAAGTTCAAGGGGCTAGTCACTTTTCTAAGATTGATCTTTGGTGCGGGTACCACCAAGTAAAAGTGAGGGAGTCTGACATTCCCAAGACGACCTTCTGGACTACGTATCAGCACTGTAAGTTTATTTTTATGTCCTTTGGATTGACTAATGCACAGACTATATTCATGAATCTTATGAATAGGGTCTTTAAACCCTACCTTGACCTGTTTGTGGTTGTTTTTATTGATGATATCTTGATCTATTCCCATAATGAGGAGGAACATGTGGATTACTTGAGGGTGGTGTTGCAAATCTTGAGGGAGGAGAGGTTTTTTTTTTCAACCATTTATTTATGTTTAAAAAGAAAGACACATTGAAACCCATATACACATTGTCCCTGCAGCCCAAAACCCGACCCAAGGTCTACAATATTCAATGAGTCAAGAGTACTCTTCCCTAATTGATGACAAAAATAAAAAATACTATTTTCTGGTTTCCCCTCTTCGTCTCCCACCACACTTTTGTCTATTGAGTTCCTCCAGTCAATCGTAGATTTATGTCCAAGCTTTGTCATCTTCAAGCTTTGTCATCTTCAAAGTAAGCTTGTCTTCTTCAGCTCCTTCTCTCCCATGTTAGAACTTTAAAGTTTTGTTTACTTTCGACCTTGCAAATATAATGTCCATTTTATGTCATTGTCGTTCACAACACCTCATTATTATGCCTGTTTTCTCTAGACCGTGAATGTTGTTGATTCTTCTTGTTTTAACTCTTATGTATGGAACTTCTGCTTTGTCTAAATTAATTATACCTTTAATTGCTCTTGGTAGTTCCCCATAGTTGTGATGTTCTTTGCTTGCCTGTGACTCCATGGTTTCATTAGCTAATGCATCTGAAACTCCATTCCCCTCTCTGAAGGTACGCATAATGTTGACCTGCAACAGTGAAAGCAATTCCATAATTTCTCAATCTTCTCATTAATTCCCATGGTATCCTCCACTGTTAGAGGATCATTTTTGTTAGAACTAAAAAAATTGTTTCTAGATCCACTCCCATGTATTGCCTTGCTTTGCTGTATGTAAGAGCCTCCTTTATTGTTGTTGTTTTTGCCTTCATATTCATGCACCATCCAATTCCTTGTGATTTAGCATAGATGAAATTGCTAGCAGAGTCCCTAATATAGAAAGCAAATGTACTACATCTAGGGTTTCTTCTACTAGCTCCATCCATGTTACACTTTATCCTATTCCCTTCTGGCTTTCTCCACCAAACCTTAGTATAGTGTACTCAAGGCCTATACTTTTGTAGTTGACCAATTAGCTGACTCCAGCTGGCCTTTCTTATCCTGATCTATAGATACTCCATCTTGACCATCTTTTTCAGTAGATCCTCCACCTGGTATGTCATCTGCTGCAGAGTAGTGTGATTACCATGCTTGGCATTGTTCCTCCCTTTCCATAGTGTCCATAGAATGGCTGTTAGTATTGCTCTGTAAATCAACTTTATCCTTGGATTGCCTTCCTAAGTCCACCATGTAGTTATGAGTTGCTGTAGGTGCATTTCTGTAATGTTGATACCTACAAAATGAGCAAACTGCCTCCATCGCTTTTCAGCTATGGGGGCTGTTGGAAAAACATATGTCATAATCTTCTTCTTCTTCTCCTCACAACACTAACATCTTGACACCAGATGTATGTTCTTTCTTTTAAGGTTGTCAACTGTAGGTATCCTTCTATTCCATAGCCTTCACAGGAAAAAATACACCTTTAAAGGTAGTGACTTTCACCATATATATCCAAAATCCCTTCTCTATTCTTTCTTCTGTCTCATTAGTTTCGATGCTAACTTCATTGTGAAATTTTCTTATGTGTTTCTCATCCACCAAGCAACATCAACAACAAACTCATTGCTGGGCGGTTTAATGCTAGATATGATGTGATATGCCATTTCCTCAAAAAGAGTATTCCCCAGTATCCCTCTGTCCAATTCTCCTTGTTTAATAAAAGTCTGCACCTCTATTTCTTCTTCTTCTTCCTTGTCACCTTCTATGTAATATAGTGCCCCTTTCTTAGTCCAATTATCAAACCAAAAACTTGAAGTGACACCCTTCAATTTCCACCATATATCTTGTTCCACCTCTTCTCTTACATTTGTCATTTTTCTCCAGAATGTGGTTTACCCAATCCTTTTGGCCAACACTGGATGAAGTTTTCTACAATATTTGGTCCTTATGAATCTTCCCCATAAAGAAGTACCTGTTCTGAACCTCCACCAAAGTTTAGCAAAGAGGGCTTTAGAAACCTCATGCAAAGACCTGAAACCCATCCCTCCCTCCGCTCTTGGATAACACATGCTTTCCTATGAGATCCAATGCTTATTCTTTGCTCCTGTAGTTTTTCCCCAAAAGAATTTAGCAAATATTTTATGCGAATCATTGATTATTCCCTTTGGTGGGTTCATTGCTGATAATAGGTATATTCGAATACTCTGAAGAACATGAGCTATTAGTACATACCTTCCTCCAAATGATAACAATTTATTCTGCCATAGACTAAGTCTTTTTAAGACTTTTTTAGGTAATTATTCAAAGTGTACTTTCTTTCGCCTTCATAGAAAACAGGGCACCCTGGATAAATGAAAGGAAAAGAACCCTGTATGATCCAAGTAATTCTTTTGATTCTATTGATAATCTGATTAGGGGCTTTTTCATGAAGGTAGAACAAGCTTTTCTCCAGATTAATCATCTACCCTGAGACCCTCTCATAGTTCCTCAAAACATTAATCATTTTCTTGACATAATAAGGCTATCCTGATCTGAATAGAATTGTATCATCTGCATATAACAAATGATTTATATCTGGGCTTCACTTAGGTAATCCAAACCCCATAAATTCTGGATCTTCAAACAAGTTATTAAGATCTCTAGCCAGAACTTTTGCTTCGACGATAAACAAGGTAGGGGAAAAAGGGTCTCCGTGCTTTAAGCCTCTTAATGACTGGAAAAAACAAAAAGCATGACCATTCACTAGAATAGAGTACCAATTGTTCCCTATCAGCCTTACCACCATATCAATCAGTCTTTCAGCAAAGACAAATTTCCTCAATACTCTCACTAAGAACTTCCATGAGACCCTATCATAGGCCTTAGCCATATCCAATTTAACAACAATATTATGGAACTTGTTCCTCTTATTTATATCTCTTACTACCTCTTGAGCTAATAAAACATTTTCTGTGATGTTTCTACCTTTTACAAAACCTGTTTGGTTAGGAGAGATAATAAGAGAAAGAACCTTCACCATTCTTTTGTGTATTAGCCTTGATATTACTTTGTTCAAGAAAGTGCTATGACTTATAGGTCTCAAATCCCCAAACCTCTCCACCACTTCATTCTTTGGTATAAGTACCACATTTGTGTGGGTAATAAACCTTGGAAGTTCATGCGCATAGAAAAAAGCTTTAACCATATTTATCATGTCAGAACCAACTATACTTCAAAACTTGTGATAAAAGAGCCCTGCAAAGCCACCCGGACCCCCTATATTGCCCCTATTTAAGGAGAACACAACCTGCTACACTTCCTCATTCGATGGCATTCCCACCATTTCAGCAGTCTGATCTTCTGTTATCAGGCTTGGGATATAGTCCATTATGGTGTAATCATCAACCACTTCTGATTCTTCAAATTGATCTTTAAACACCTGAACAACTTCATCCCTATATTCTGGGTGGTGTTTAAAATTTCCCCTTCCCAGCTAAGAATTTCTTCCACCTTCAGCTTTCTTCTTCTTCCTCTCACATAAGCATGAAAGAATTTTGTATACCCATCCCCATCATTAAACCACCTCATCCCAGCTTTTTGTTTCCAAAACTCCTCCTCTATATGCCTATATTTCTTTAGTTTTGCCTCTACTTCCTGTACCTTGCCCTATTTTCTTATGTGGAGGTCATCTAGAACTGTACCTCATGCACTTTAATTGTATCTTCTAAAGTAGCTATGTTTTGGAAAATATCCCTAAAAGCTTCTCTTCTCCATTAAGATAGAACTCTTTTCAAATTCTTCATCTTCAAGTTAATCATTGTGAAGGGATTTCCATGTAAGTGATCCACTTTCCATCCATTCTCCACCACCTTTAGGAAGTCAACTTGTTTTGTCTAGAAGCTGAGAAATCTGAAATGCTTAATTACACTCTCTTATAGTACATTCCCATCACATGAAGAGGGGTATGATTTGATCCCTGTCTTATTAAATGATGTACTTCACTGTCAGGTATAAGATTCAACAACTCATTATTAGCAAAAACCCTATCTAATCTTTCAAAATTGCATTCTTCTTCTATTTTACATTCCACCAAGTGTATAGACTACCTTTAAAATTAATATCATTTAGGGCACACTTACTTATGCACTGTACAAAATCTGCCATGTCCCTCTGAGCCACTGGTAGTCCTGCACTTTTCTCATTTTCATCCATTATGGCGTTGATATCTCCACCAACCAGCCAGCGCAAAGAATTGTTTGAGATATTTACCAGATTCTCCCATAATTCCTGCCTCACCAAAGCATTACACCTTGCATATACTACTGTGATTTTAAGTTGTTTTGAGGATCCTCTTAGACTAAAAGTAATTGTTTATTGCTGAATGGAGTCCTCCACATACTGTTCTTCCCATTCCTCTCCCCAGAATATCCAAATCTTATCTGAATAATTAGCTCTAACATATGAAAAACCCAATTTCCTTCTGTAGCTATCCAATTCTTTTGGACTTTGAAAAGGTTCTAGTAAAGTTATGTGAGAGGTTGGTTGAAAGAGGTTGCTTCTGTAGGGCATATGCTGTTGCATGATGGCATTAAGGTGGACCCTAAGAAAATGGAGGCGATTAGAAATTGTCCTAGACCTTTGATTCCATTGGACATCAGAACATTCTCAGGTTTGGCGGGTTATTACCGGAGGTTTGTAAATAACTTTTCTTCTATTACTTCTACTATGACTAAGTTTACCCAAAATAAGAAAATATTTGTGTGGACCGATGAGTGTGAAAAATATTTCCAAACTTTGAAAGATAAGCTTGTCTCTACTCTTATCTTGTCTCTACCGAAAGGGCTGGATGGGTTTTTTGTATATTGTGATACCTCAATAATTGGTTTGGAGAGTGTTTTGATACAAAGTGGTAAGGTGATAGCATATGTCTCTGGAAAACTCAAGGTGCATGAATAGAATTATGCTACCCGTGATCTTGAATTGGCGATCGTGGTAATTGCTTTGAAAATTTTGTGTCACTACTTGTATGGGGTTCATGTTGATGCGTTCACCGATCATAAGAGTCTCAAATATGTCTTCACCCAAAAAGATCTTAACTTGAGACAAAAAAGGTGGTTTGAACTTCTAAAAGATTATGATATGAGTGTGCATTACAATCCCGGGAAGGCTAATATTGTGGTCGTTGCTCTAAGTAGGGTGTCTATGGGTCGTCTAGCTCATGTTGATGATGGTAGTAAATAGGTAGCTAGAGAGGTTCACCGTTGGATAGATTGGGGGTTAGGTGGGAAGAAGTTGATAATGGTTGTGTAGTGGTTGTTGATGGTTCTAAGTCTTCTTTGATTGTGTACGTAAAGGCAAAACAAGATCTTGACCCCACCTTCTTAGAAGTGAAGGCCTTGTTGATAGATTGTATAGTAGAGGTTTTCTCCCAAGGGGGAGATGGTGCCCTTAGGTACCAAGGTAGATTGTGTGTGCCTAGTGTTGGTGACTTTATAAATAAGATTTTAGATAAGTCTCATAATCCTTCCTATTATATTCACCCCGATTCTAAAAAGATGTGTAGAGATTTGAGGGAACTATATTGGTGGGGTGGTATGAAGAGGGACATTGCCAAGTTCATATATGTATGTCACAATTGCCAACAAGTTAAAGCCAAACATCAAAGGCCATGTGGCCTAGCCAAAGATATAGAGATTCCTACTTGGAAGTGGGAGCAAATCAACGTGGAATTTGTGGTTGGGTTGCCTTAGACTAGAAAACATTTTAATTCTATTTAGGTTGTCGTTGATAGAATGAGAAAGTCAACTCACTTCTTACCGGTCAAAACTACTTATGGTGCCAAAGATTATGCCGAATTGTACATTAATTGGTTTGTTAGATTGCATGGGGTGCCTTTGTCTATCATTTCGAATCGTGGTGCTCAATTTACTCTTGAATTTTGGAGGTCTTTCTAAAGAGGTCATGGTAGGAAGGTAAATTATAGCACAGCCTTTCACCCTCAAACAGATGGCCAAGCCGAGAGAACTATCTAAACTTTTAAGGATATGCTTAGATCTTGTGTTTTATAGTTTATAGGTAGTTGAGATGATCATCTTCTACTCATCGAATTTTCTTACAACAATAGCTACCACTTATGCATTGGTATGACTCCTTTTAGAGCCCTCGGTGGTAGGCATTGTAGATCATAGTTTGGGTGATTTGACGTGGGAAAGATGGCTTTACTAGGACAGGATTTGGTCATGGAGGCCTTGGAGAAGGTGAGGTTAATAAGGGAGTGATTTAAAACAACACAAAGTAGAAAAAAGTCCTATTCCGATGTGTGGAGAACGGATCTTGAATTTAAGGTTGGTGATTGGGTCTACTTACAGGTCTCACCCATGATGGGTGTGGTTCAATTTGGCAAGAAGGGTAAATTGAGGGAAGTGTTTGTGGCCCCTTACAGATTGTTGAGGAGGATTGCTAAGGTGGCCTATGAGTTGGAGTTGCCCATTGTTATGAATATGATTCATCCGATTTTACAAATATCTATGTTGAGAAAATGTGTAGGTGAACCAAGTGCTATTGTACGTTTGGATGTTATGGGAGTGGTTGGAGATAATTTGACTTATAAGGAGGTTCTTGTAGAAATTTTTGATAAACAATTGAAGAGGTTGAGAATCAAGGATGTAGCTTCCGTCAAGGTTCTTTACAGAAACCAACAAGTTGAATATACCACATGGGAAACCGAGGTAGAAAAGAGAAAGCGATATCCGTATCTCTTCCACTCTACTCAAGCCCAAGGTACTAATTTAAGTCCCTTACATAATTTCAAGTCTTAAGTTTCATCCGTTATGCCATTTTGCATGGATTTATGTTTATGTTAACAAGTTTATGGTGATTTTTGACATTATGTTGAGATTTTTGAAAATGGTGTTTAAGTGCATTGTTTCATTCTTGTCAGGCTGAAATCCTCATGATTACTTTGCTTGGGTACGTTTCTTTGACATTTGGAGACGAATGTTCCCAAGATAGAGATATTGAAGCGCCCCGAAAATGTGCCTCGAAAATGCCCATAATCGTAATTTTCATACATCTCAAAATTCGTGTGTGATATTGAAAATCTGACTTGATATTCTTGATCACAGAGCCAAGTGAGTGGGGAATAGGTATAACACATATTTTAGAGGACCTGTAGCGAAATTTCATTTTTGCCAACTTTCGAGTTTCCAGAGACTATCCGAGATGAGACACGGACCTGTCGCAGAGCAGTGTTGCGACTACCTTGTTTTTCCTATTTCATCCTAAAGCATTAGTTTCTTGGCCCTATACCCTCATACGCATAAAAACACCTATTTTTAGCAATTTTCAACTCTATATCACTCAAGGCACTCTCAACACCCTCTATAAAACTTAACCAACTATTTCATCCAAATTCAAGTGTCCCAAGCTTAATTCCGAATGTCAAGAACTTCATTCAAGCTTCAAGTTCTCTTCAAATCTACATCAAGGAAGTCCCCAAATTTAAGTTATGTAGGTTTCAACCATTGGGTCCTTTCACCCATGGTGCCTGATCTTCTTATTTTATGAAAATTGCATGTTTTCAAGTTATATTATCTATGGATATATTATATTACAGATTATAAGCATGAAATATGTTGGGGTTTTATGAAATGTTGACTAAATATGCATTTCTATCTATCTCAAGCTTATGCTAAGAGCTGGTGTTGCCTACTGAGATTATGTGTATTTTGAACTATGAAACAATGATCTATTATGAGAAATGATGATGCATGTCAAGGTATTTCACATGAGGGTTTTGCAATATATTAGTGGGTCGATTTGAAGTGAGTTTTCTCACATGATTTTACTCTTAAATTACATGATTTTGAACAAGCATTATACACCTACCAAGTGTTTGATAAAATATGAAGTTAAGGGTTCTCAAGTTATTTACATGTTCTATAAGTCTAGTGACTTCATGATGAATATGTGCTATCAAATATGTTATGCATTCATGAAATCATCTATGATTATGCAAGTATGAAGTTAAGCCCAATTTCCAAGATGTTACCTCTTGTGAGCCTTTGATATTAATGTAAGGGTAATGTTTGATGATGTTATATTCTCAAGTTTGAAGTTAGGCTCACCATTAGAGGTGAAGTATGTTTGAGATGCTCATTTCATGATTCCATATTTATTGCTAGTTATGAATGTATGATTGTTATATGTATTCTGTGAGATTAGACTTAGCGCCGATGGATAGAGGATTTGCTCTCTTTCCTAGAACTATGTGCCAATATAGGATTATATTATACTTTTGCAATACTGGTGGATCCATTTAGTACACTTTCTTTTGAATTCTTCCCTGAATGGGATGGGCATCCATAAGGTGATGTTTCTCATAAAATCCTTTCCGAAATGGGATAGGCTCCTATAAGGAAGGTTACTTAACCGAAATGGGACGGGCTCCCGTAAGGTGAAGTATGCTTTACCTTGGAACGTAGACGACATCTTTACCAGTGAGGGGAAATCATCGAGATTCCAAGTTGTTGCTCTCTTGGTCTTATTTTAAGTCGGTTGATGTCTTTTCATACACAAGTGTTATGGTATATGCAAGTTGAATGATTTACAAGCATGTTTTACTTCAAACATTGATCATACATTCCATATTGAGATTATGCTTATCTATTGCATATTACTATGCATTTTGACTATATTTGCTTATGTCTTGTTGCATCGTATCCTACATACTTAGTGCATTCAAACATTCTAACACATACTTTTGTGTCATGAACGAAGCCTAGGGCATAGACATGACACGGTGAATGAGAATCCCGAAGGGACCCTAAACAAGTCTCTTAACATATCATTACACATCCTTGGTCGCAGAAGCAAGTAAACAACAATAAGAGAATAGAAATAAGGGCATAGGGACTAAGGAAATTTTTCATAACATAAACCATCAAAAGAGTCAATGCTCAAGCATAACAAATAACTTCACCAATAACACCTCTAAACTTAGAACTGAATGGGAGCCAAGACACTTTTCGGGCTCACCCTCATAGTAAAAAAACATACACTAAAAGAAAGAGAGTCTTTGCATATCAAAAGAACCAAAGATATCATCCCAAGAGTTGCAAACTCACCAAACTTACTTTGAAGAGATAGTACTAGCAACGTGAAGGAGGAAGATAATCAAGTAGAGCTTCGGTTCTTACCTGGTAACATCATGTAGGTATAGAGTATGTGTTAGTATATTTGAATGTATTAAGTATGTAAGATGCAATGCAACTAGAGTTAAGCAACACAATGAAAATTCAGAATCATAAACATGAGATAGTATATTAGATACATGGTATGCATGATCAATGGTTGAATTAAAACATGCTTATATAGAAACATAGTACATGTGTAGGAAGAGACCAACATCATAGACCAAGAACCTTAGTACTTGGAATCCAAGGCATGAAACCCGCTTAAAAGGTGGATGAGATATATACCCTTCTTCTTTGGTAATACGGGATTGCCACCACCTGACAAGGTAGATAAGGTGTATACCCCTTATCTCCGGTAGTAAGAGATTGCCACCACCCGACAAGGTGGATGAAGCATACACCCCTCATCTTTGGTGATTGAAATGATCCCAAAAAGTGCCAGAAAATGTGCCTCGAAATGCCTGGAATTTTAAATTTCATATATCTCAAAATCCATGTGAATATAAAAAATTTTACTTCATATTCTTGTTTAGGGTGTAAAAACATTAGGGGAGAAATAATATAACCTCCCAATTTAGAGCAATCGAATCACAATTTTAAATTTCCAAAATTTTAATTTCCAGAAATGATCCACGACAACACCACAACGCATAGTTGTCGTAGACAATTTTTAATTTGATCTCCAAGGCAAATCTACATCACGGAACAGACACAAACTTATGTATACCAGTGATTTCTATCTCAGTCCAAGGCTTTTGGGTCATGGTCCTAAGTGTTCCCAACCGTGTTTTTACCTATACTTAGTTTCACCCTCATATCATCCTACAAAGTCCCCAATACTAACTAAATCATAGCCATATTTTCACTCCTAAATCCAAGTCCCAAACCCTCATCAGAAGCTAAGGTTTTCCTTTAAGGTTCTTCTTCAAGATTCAAGTTTCCATCTCCAATCTTCGCCAAGATTATCTCTAAGCGAAGGTGTGTGGGTTTCTTTCATGGGTTTCATTCACCTATGAGAACCAAGCCTACTTTTACTCAAATTTGATGATTTAAAGTTGATTTACAAATGTGTCTTGCATAATGAAATTTACAACACTCTATGTTAAAGCTATGTAAAGTTGTGATTGTTTTGTTGTGTTTTGAGCTATAAATCTTGGATATATTGTAAGATTTGATGAGGGGTTTTGATGTATATTGCTTGTGGGTGTTGAAAGGTGTTGATTGATGGTTTTATAATGGATTTTCTTGCATGATTTCATCTCTATATTTCATTATTTTATACTAACATTACACACCCTCTAAGTATTTAATAAAATGTCCGGATGTGGTTTCTTGAGGAGTTTAAGGTCCAAAGCATGAGATATGATATGAATGACTATATGATGATGAAATGAGCTTATGGATAAGATATACTCTATATAAAGTGTTGAATTATACCATATCCAATTTGGGGGGGATAAGTGCCCAGGTAACCAAGGTAGGAGTTCTAACTTATCAACCATGTGAGGGGTTTGTACTTCGCCATCGTGGTGATAAGGTGCAGTTATCATCAACCAAGTGATGGTTTGTACCATACCACTAAGGTGATGGGGTGAAATCATCATCAACCACCAAGTGGTTTGTACCTTAAAAATCTAGCTTGGTCTCCTCTTCACATATGATAACCTATATGAGCATGAGTTACTTAAGCATGTTTTACTTATGTATTAATCATACATTTCATATTGTTATATTATGGCTATTACCTATTATTACTCATTTTGACTATGATGCCTAATTCTTATTGCATTACATCCTACATACTTAGTACATTCAAACGTACTAACCCATGATCTTGCCTACATGATATCACCCTGTAGGAACTAACATCCAAGTTGATCATCCTCCTCTAAGTAGCTAGTTTGATACTACTCAAGCTAGTTGGTGAGTCCTCCACTTCGGGTAACTTAGTCTATATTTCTCTTTTATGTATTGAGATATTCTTTCTTATATTCGATTTTGACTATGAGGATGAGCCCAGTTGCTTTTTCTTGGCCCCCGCTCTTATCTATGTATTAGAGGTGTTTGTTGGGCATGTAATGTATCTATGCTGAGAGCCTTGACTCTATTGTTCTTGATGTCTATGATATGACTTAGTCCCAGTTGTCCCACTTTATTATCTCTTGATGCTTATTTTATTGCTTCTGTGACCAAGGAAGTGTAATGATGTTCTAAGAGGCCTACTTGGGCTTCCTTCGGGTTCTCCTTGTGTCGTGTCACATCTAGGCCCTAGGCTTGGGTCGTGACAGTAATACGGGATTGCCACAAGCCGATAAGGTGGATGTGGTATATACCCCTGATCTATGGTATGGTCACTTGCAACACTATAGATACTTTCCATGAAATCAACAAATTCATACATTAATTTCATTATAATAAAGTGACTTGACTGATAGGCCATGCAATAGATCATCAATAACTCAAGAATCCTAATCCAAACATTTTATCAAATATTTGTTGGACATGCAATGCTAGTGTACAATCATGCAATTCAAGAGTAAAATTGAAATAACCCCAAATATTTCCCAAAAATGTGCTTCGAAAGTACCCGAAATCATAATTTTCATATATCTCAAAAT
This sequence comes from Solanum clarkiae, assembly GCA_011800125.2. NCBI lineage: Eukaryota > Viridiplantae > Streptophyta > Magnoliopsida > Solanales > Solanaceae > Solanum > Solanum clarkiae. The sequence goes on along the minus strand of JAABOM020092698.1, from coordinate 50,278 downwards.
CCATGCCTGATATCAAAACTCCGACTTCATATTCTTGTTCAAGGGGCAAAATTGAGTGAGAAATGGGTCTGACCCTGATTCCAGAGAAACTATAGAAAAATTTTAAATTTCAATGTTTGGAAATTCTAGTGAATAAGTGCGCCCAAGGCGCGACATGCCAAGGGCGCGGAGAGGTGTAATTTTTGGCCAATTTTCTTGTCTCGATCTAAGGCCTTTGGATCTTGGGCCTAAGCCTCCACATATGTAAAAATACCCATACTTAGTCATTTTTCAACCTCATATCATTTAAAACATTCTCCAAAACCCTCTCTAACACCTAGACAAATATTTCACCCAAAATTCAAGTGCCAAAACTCATTTCGGATCTTAAGGATGTCACTCAAGCTTCAAGTCTCTATTTTCAATCTTTATCAATAAATTCTCCAAAGTCAAGGTATGTGAGTTTCAACCATTGGGTCCTTTCACCTATGGGTCTTCTGTTATGAATTTGACTATGAACTATGTCGGGACTTTGTAAAAGTCTGACTATTTAAGCATGTTTCGAGCTTTGAATTTCTGCATGATTTTACACTAGCATTACACTTCCGCCAAATATTTGATAAGATGTTCAATTTAAGCTTCTTGAGTTGTTGAAGGACCATTGCATGGCTTATGAGTCAAGTGGCTTTATGATGATGGAAATGATGTATATAAGTGTTGAATACATGATAAGTGACTATGATGTTGCAAGTCAAGTACCTTGTTGAGCGGGTCCCATGCCTTGACCACCTTGTTGAGAGGGTGTCATCTCTCAATCACCTTGACGAGGGGGTGTCAACCCTCGGCGGCCTTGTTGAGGGGGTGCTAATCCACAATCACCTTGTCGAAGGGGTGCCAAGCCTCGGTCACCTTGTTGAAGAGGTGTCAAGGCTCAATCACCATGGATGGTAGGGTGTGACAACCATCAACCAATTGAGGAGTTGGTACCTTAATTACTTTTCTTAGATGGTGGCAGGCCATGGGGTCTATAATGATGGTCTCTTGCTACACATGTGATATGTTCTATATAAACAAGTGTACTTTAACTATCATTCATGCGTGCCATATTGTTATATGCTCAACCATTGCCTAATTATCCATTTTGATATGTTGCCTATCTATTATTGCATTGTATCCTACCTACATAGTATATTCAAACATACTGACGCATACTCTATGCCTACATGATATTACCATGTAGAAATCGGAGCTCTATTTGATCATCCTCCTTCTTCACATGGCTAGACTGATGGTTCAAGAGCTTTTGGTGAGTCCTCATATCTGGTGGCAATATCTATCTTCTCTCATGCTTATGTTTAGACTATATTTTGTATATCTGGATTACCTATTGTCATTATTATGAGGGTGAGCCCGGTTGCTTGTCTTGGCGCCCGCTAAGTTCTATTTTTAGAGGTGTTGTTGGACAAGTATGTAATGATGCTATAAGCTTGACTCCCTTTGACTCTCTTCATGTTTTATGAAATGAAGGTTTTCCCTTAGTCCCTGTTCCCGTATTTCTACTCTTTTATTGTTGTTTAATTGCTTCTGCGACCAAGGATGTGTAATGATATGTTAAGAGGCTTGCTTAGGGTTCTTTCGGGTTCCCCATGCGCCATGTCACATCTAGGCCCTAGTTTGGGTTGTGAAAAACTAGGTTTCAGTGCACTAGGTTGTTAATGGTCTTTAGAGTCCAACACACTGCATCATTCGAGTCTTATTCATGGTTGTGAAGCATTCCATGACAATGATTAAGAGGTTATGAGGCGTTTTAGGAAATATTTCACTTCTTCGTGGTCTATATCATGCCTTAGTTGTAAGGTAAGGTCTATTCCCCTAACGAATGTTCTTTGCTCTTCTAGTTGATTGACCGTGCCTCTACAATGAGGAAGACCAAGGAGGGGTCATGCACCAATGGGACAACTAGCTTAACCCGCTCCTCAAGCTCCTCAAGAGGTAGAGGCTACCAAGATTGAGTTCTGAAATGCTATCACTATGTTGGCCTATGCCATGGCTAATCAGAATGGGCCCAAGCTCCTCACCCTTGTCACCCTGGCCTCAAGGGTAAGGGACTTTACTAGAATGAATCCACCAGAGTTCTATGAGTCTAAGGTGGATGAGGATATCCAAGAGTTCATTGATGAGAATACAAAGTGTTGATTATCATGGGGGTGATTTTCAAGAAGAGGCGGAGTTGACAGCCTACCAACTCAAAGGTGTGACTCAAACTTTATGTGTGTAATGGAAGATGGAGAGGGAAAATTGTGATGCTATTTATTGGGACGAGTTCAAAGCCATTTTCCTCAACTAGTTCATTCCTGTTGAACTAGAAGAGGCCAAAATGATGGAATTTATGAATCTAAAGCAAGGATCCATGAGTGTGAGGGAGTATGCCCTTAAGTTTAACGAACTCTCCAAATATGCTTCATAAATGGTTATCGATTCGAGGTCTGAAATAAATAGTTTATGATGGGTGTATCCAATTTGGTGAATGAGGAGTGACACACCGCTATGTTGATAAGTGATATGAATTTGTCCTACCTCATGACTTTTGGCGAGCAACTTGATGGGGAGAAACTTAGGAAAAGGAGAAGTGAGGGGTTCAAGAGTGCTTGATTTGATGGTGATTTCCAAGATCAAGAGTTTGACGATGCTCCAAATAAGAGGTTGGATATTAATAGGGTTTCTAACTCAAAATGGCAAGATGACAATGATGTGAGAAATAAACCTAAGTGCGCAAGGTGTGGGAGGAAGCATGGTGGCCCATGCTTGAGGAAGACCAATGCTTACTATAGTTGTAGTAATGTGGGTCACAAGCTAGTTGATTGTCTATATGCTTGAAGAAGGCATAAGGGTGGTTGATTTCAAGAACAAGATGGTCATGTTATTCAAGAGGCCCAAGGTGGCCATCGGGGTGCTCCATGGCATAATTACTTCTAAGCTCTTCAAATGAGGCAAGGGATAGATGAGGCAGCCATGTTGCTACCAGTATGTTTAAGTTTACTTTGACCTTGATGTGTATTCATGGGAAGGTTCGGGTGTCCCTATTTCCTTCAGTATTCCTTTGTTTGGTAGTGGGCTTCATGTGTGTTCTGAATTTTTATGTGAATTTTTTGGGGTTCACCCCATTGGTGAGTCTATTGTTGCTAGACAGGTCTATAGAAATTGTTTTGTGTTCATATTATATTAGATCTTGTCTTGTGAATTGATCTATTTGTTGTGGGGAGTTTGACATCATTCTTAGATTGGATTAGTTATGTGCATATTGTGTCTTCATTGATTGTAGGGCTCGTAGAGTTTAAATTTTAGTTCCCTATTAAACTCGTCCTTGAGTGGCACCGAAGAGATAGGATCATTTCTTGTCTTAAGGTCCAATTGATCCCTATGGGTTGAATTTATCATCTTGTAAGAGTGGGAATGTTGATTCTAAGGTTCTTCCTAATGGGTCGATTCCAGTGGTCAATAAGTCCTTGATGTCCTTTTCGAGATTTTGAAATTGGGGTATTGTCTATTGATATGACTAGTATGCCGGTTATGTCTATAGGTCTCATTAATAGGGTCTTTAATCCCTACCTTGTTACATTTGTGGTGGTCCTTGGCGATGATGTGTTGGTTGTTTCCGAAAGTGAGGAAGAGATTGTGAATCATTTGAGGATGTTGTGAATTTCAGAGGAGGTTAGGTTTCTTGCTAATTATAGGAAGTGGGAGTCTTTAGGGTGACATTGGTTCACTAGGTTGGGAATGAGGTTGGGTGAAGTTGAGAATGGTGGTGTAGTGGTTTGGGTGGTTCCGAAACTTCTTTTGTTAAAGAGGTCTACTTAAGCAAGGCCTTGATTTCTGTATTCATAGGGTTGGAGGTCTTGGTGAAGGATAATAGAGTGGAGGTTTCTCCCAAGGGTGATATTGTGGTTTTTGTGCCAAAGTGGACCATGTATCCCCATGTCAAAAAGTGAGTCTTTGCAAAAACATAGTAAAAGACATACACTAAAAGAAAGAGAGTCTTTGCATATCATAAGAACCAAAGATATCATCATCACAGTTGAGGACTCACCAAACTTACTATGAAGAGATAGTACTAGCCACATGAAGGAGGAGGATAATCAAGTAGATCCTCGATTCCTACATGGTAACATTATGTAGGCATAAAGTACGCGTTAGTACGTTTGAATGCAAGTATGTTGGATGCAATGCAACAAGATATAAGCAACATAACCAAAATGCATAATCATAAACAAGAGATAGTATATTAGTAATATGGCATGCATGATCAATGCTTGAAGTAAAACATGCTTATATAGGAATATAGTACATGCTTAGGAAAAGACCAATATCATAGACCAAGAAACTTAGTACTTGGAATCCAAGGCATGCCACCCGCTTGGAAGGTGAATGAGGTATATATACCTCTCATCTTTGGTAGTACAAGAGTGCTACCACCCAACAAGGTGGATGACGTATATACCCCTCATCTTTGGTAGTATGATATTTCCACCATCCGACATGGTGGATGAGGTATATACTCCTCATCTTTTGTAGTATAGGATTGCCACCACCCGACAAGGTGGATGAGGTATACACCCCTTATCTATTGTATGGTCACTTACAATAGTATAGCTACTTTCCATGAAATTAACACATTCATACATTACTGGACTATCATAAAGTCACTTGGCTCATAGGATATGCAATAGATCATCAATAACTCAAAAACCCTAATCAGGACATTTTATCCAACACTTGGTGGGCGTGCAATGCTAGTGTAAAACCATGCAATACAAGAGTGAAATTTTACAAGAAACTTGAAGTCAATCAACCCACTGATACATGGTAATGCCCTCATGCAATATACGTTGAAATCCTTAATCAAATCTCAAAATAAATACTAGATTTCTGGCTCAAAACATGCTTAAATAGTCACACTTTTATGAAATCACAACATAGTTCATAGAAAAATTCATAATAAGAAGACCCATAAGTAAATCAACTTATAAACATGCAATTTATATAAAAAGGAAGTTTGGGAACCATGGGTGAAGGGACTGAATGGTTTAAACCCACATACCTCAACTTTGGAGAATTTCTTGATGAAGATTTGATTGAGACCTTGATTCTTGAGAGAATTTCTTAAGATCCGAAATGAGTTTGGAACCCTTGATTTTGAGTGAAATATTGATCTAAGTGTTTGAGAAGGTTTTGAGGAATGTCTTGTATGATGTGGAGGTGAAATATGACAAAGTATAGGTATTTTTTGGCATTGGAATGCTTAGGCCCAAGTCTTCAAGGCCTTAGGCCAAATTAAAAAAAACTTGCAACAAAAACAGACCAGCCCGCACCCTGGCCATGTCGTACTAGGGGCGTGGACCCCCACTATTTTTTGTAAATTTTGGAAATTCAAATTTTACTATGGTTGCTCTAAAATTGGGTTTAGACCCATTCTCCACTCAATTTTTGCCCCTGATCACAAATATGAACTCAGATTTTTATATTATGCATGAATTTTAAGATATATGAAAATTGTGATTATGGGCATATCTGAGGCATATTTTCAGGCAACTTTTGGGGTCATTCCATTTTGCCTACATGGTATCACAATGTAGGGAACAAAGACCCTCTTGATCATCCTCCACGAGGCTAGTGAGATTCTTCAAACACAAGTTTGATGGGTCATCAAGTTTTGGGACACTATCCACTTTCTTATTATTTAAGACTTCTTGAGTTGAACATTTGAAATAATTAGGGTGAGCTCGGAAAGTGTCTTACCCCCATCTCCAATCTTTTTTTAGAGCTATTATTGGAAGAATTGATATATCTATGCTTTGAGCTTTGAATTTTATGCTTTATAAATGTCAAGATTTCCCTTAGCCCCATTTACTCTTATTTATGCCTTGTCCTATTGATATTTTGCTTCCACGACTAAGGATGTCTAATTGATATACTAAGAGGTCTGTTTGGGGTTCCTTATACTCTTCGTTCATCATGTCACGTCTAAGCCGTAGACTAGGGCCATGATGACGGGCTTTAATGGATGACAAATTCTCTTGGACGGTAGTCCCTGACTATGGTGAAGGAGTTCTACACATAATACATAACCACTATCCAGCTCCTCTTCCTAAGGGGAAGAAACCCCTCGCTCAGCCCGGGCTGACAGAGATACAAGTGAGGTGTTGGAGGGTAGACATATCAAAGGAGACCATCCGCCATATGTTATTTGGTCCTGAGTTCTGAGCACCTAGATCCACCGCAGAGTTCAACTACAAGGTGGGGAAGACCTGGAACCCACTAGTGATAAAGAACCCTGAGCAAAGAGCCACATTGATGAGATGGATGGCAGGTTTATTGTAGAGTAGGGTCTGAAACCTACTTGGGTCACCACTCACTCAGAGCCTATTATCAAGGCTTTGCTTAGCTTCCTTGCAAAATTTTGGTAGGATATTGCTCGTTCACACATCTAGTCGATGCTCGCTGATAACACTTTTATGCCAAAGTGTGCAGTTTTGGTTCTAGCATCTTATCTGGCTATGATACTGATTGGACCTATCTTATTTCTGAACAAATTATGTGGCCGCATTGAAGAGGGCCACCTCTATCCTTTTCTTGTGTTTGATCTAGCTATTCTTAGAGTCTAGGGTGGGGATATTACACTAGCTGGATAGGAAGATTGAGGCCCAGCACACTTTGGAGCCCAGCCTGATCAAGGCTGATGAGAACCTGGTGGCACTCCAGCGAGCACAACCCCTACCTATGCTAGAAATGTTCATCCCAGTGCCACTGCCTGAAGGTTCTGAGATTGACACCACGACTACTGCTGCTACTATCGAGGAGGCCCCCACAGCACGAGACACTTGTGTAAAGGGTCCCACTATAACTATTCCTATAGTAGAGGTTACTACTTCACAATCTCCCATCGTGGACATGATCTACGTGTCCGCCACTTCTATTCAGGCCATGGTGCAAAGGTTAGCATATATTGAGGGATAGTTGACTCAAGTTATCTAATAGATTTATCCATGGGTCCGCTAGTCTACTGTAGACTTGGAGGGTCGGATTTAGGCACGTACTATCATTGCTATTCAGGATCATCTTTCTTCAGTCGATGCCTGAATTGACGCCATCAAGGAGCGGGTACAGAAGAGATTGAGCAAGGCCCGATCTTCAGAGTTGTCAGCCTTATAGATGGAGATCCAGCAGCTCCGGGCTGACATGACAGCAGCACTTGCGACACCTATTACACTTCTAGTACTACACCTCATGTGCTAAAGGTTGATTTATTTGCCTCTAATGAGCTCCAAACATTTTGTGGAAACATACCCCTCATGGAGAGTGATGACTAAGATGAGAGATTCATACACAGGAAGCTCACAGAGGAGGAGGAGTTCGATATTTCCATGAGGAGATGGAGGCATGATGAGGAGATGAAACGAGCTCGTAAGGAGGAGAAAGTGAGGGGTGCTGGCCCTTTTGGATAGAGTACCACTACTGAGTAGACCACTGCGCTGTAGGTGGGCAGCCAGACTCAACCACAAACTGGAACATAGGTGCCCAGGTATGTTTTTGACCTCTTATGTTCTGTTTTTGATTTATTTTGTGCATCGGGGACAATGAACATCTTTTTCTATGAGGTGTAGTTAGTTATGGGCCTCAGTGAAGTCTAAGTAGCTTATGGCCTGTAACTACCCTAATTTTTGAACTCGGGGTTTTCCTGCCTGTGTTCTTTTTCCCTATGGATATTTAATATCTGTTAAACCAACACGTTTAGGATGTTTAGATAATATTTGTAGCATATAGTACCAAAACTTGTGGCATATAACATGTTTTTATGTTTTGTTTGAAAAATGATATCCACATAAAATTTTGAATAGTAGTTAGATAGTGTGATGCATGTTTAGGTGTTTGACAATATCTGTTACGACAAGTGAGGGTAAATTGAGATATTGTTGATAACGTGTGCAGTGCCATGTGAGTGTGAGCTTTATTTGCTAAATTCATGTATTTTATGCTAATTTAGAACTTGCCCTCTTACTCTAAGTTAGATTTTAGACTAAATGGATTAGGAAAGGATCTTAGTTTATTGTTCTTAAATAGTCCACTTTAGCCTAAAAATAACAAACCAAATTGATGATATATCCCTTGTTCCAAATGTTTGAACCTCACATGTACATATTCTTTCAAAACACCTAATTAACCCAGCCTTGTCTCGTGAAAAATCCTGAATTGCCATAGTCTTTCCTTGAACATTGTGTACCTTGACTAAGGTAAAAAGCCTAAGTTGAGGATGGCTACTACAAGTTGTCCTGGTTCAGAGAATAAACATTGTGCACTTCAACGAAGGCTAAAAGCCTAAGTTGAGGGTGGCTAGTGTAAGGGTAAATCACAAAATAAGGGGGGTGAGTTAGGAATATGGAGAAATAGAAGAAAAAGCATATAGTGGGTGCAAGAAAAATAAGAGATGCTTTAGAGAGAGCCAAAAAGCCAAATGAAGTGTAAAAACAATGCAAAAAGCCGAAAAATGAGAAGAAAGCACCCAAAAAATCTTAAAATAGGAAAAATGAAGAATAAGGTGAAAATAACAGAGTTGGTGGAGGAAAAAGTATTGAAAAATTATAGTCCCAAGGAGGGCCTTTTGTCACTATTTTCCCAAAATAACATACCAAAGCTCCTGAGACTTCGTTACAAGCTTAGAAAGTTCTAAAGTGATCCTAGTCTAGTTAGTTGAAGGTATGAGTAGTATAGGGGAAATCCTATGGTATTAGTCATTATGCATGAGTATCATTTATGAGAGTGAGTTTTTTTGCACAATCCCAAGGTTAAACACGAAATCATCATTGTCATATGTGGGGCTTCATTCTATGAGAGCACTTGCATTGCATTGTTAGCATTTGACTTGTTTAGTGATTATGGACTATTGATAATCCCTTGCTTGTCATAGTTTTACTGTCACATGCACCAGTTTGCTTTGGTTTGCTAAGTAGCTATCTGATCTTGTTTTAAAAAGCTAATGTGGGTATCTGAGTCTGAGATGTATATGATGTATTCCATTGAGTTGAGGTCTGTGTGTGACTGTATTGTCTATATAGATTGAGTCACCACTTGAGGACAAGCAACAATTTTAAGTTAAGGGTGTTGACGTGCAACCAAATTACAAAACTTTTGATGCTTAAAACTTAGGATTTTGTGTGTTTTCAATACGATATTTGGTGGTTTAATATGTTTTTGTGTTTAGATTTGTAAGATTATAGGTTGTCCATGATTTGGGGAATAATTGCAGAAGTTTCGAGTTTTTACTGTCTTACGAGACCTTCAATGAGTTGTAGAGCATTCTACGAGTCATAGTTTAATGAGGGATTCCAATGAGGGGATATTTGCTTAAGTTGATGTTTATGAGCATGCAGATGAGTCGTGAAGTAGTTTATGAGTTGTACACCGCCTTTCGTGCCCTGAGGATCAGAGAAGTGGAATTGCAAGAAAGTTATCTGATGAAACCCCTTTTACTGGTCGTAAACCACTCTACAAGTCTTAAAGTAATTCCATAGAAGTGAAGTCCAAGATTCCAGCAACTAATTACAAGCTACGAGCCATAAGAGACAATATGGGTCGTAGAGTGCTTTCGTGGAGTTTGCCGACCAATTTTCCTATTTTTTAAGACTTGTTTTTAATTATTATAAATAGGTATTTTAGGTTATTTTTCAGAAGGAGATGCCATTATTCAGTAGTTTTAGGTTTTGTACTCAGAGAACTCAATACATAGAGAGAAAAAATTATGAGAGGGTCTTTTGGAACACTTGTGGTATAATTTGATCTTCAAGCTTGTGATTCTCATTGGCTGTGGATTTTCTTGATCTTAATTCAATTGTGTAAGTGTTTAATTATGTCTTCTCAATTCATAATCTTTTCGTCTACACAAAGCATGAGTAGCTAAATCCATAATTAGGGTTGTGGGAATCATGAAGAACTAACAAAGTAAAATTGGGTAACTTATGATTCTTGGAAGGTGTATCTACATGTATTAATTAACTCTTTGCATTTTGCATGTTTTTGATGCTAGAAAACATTAGAAATTTCCTCGTGTTACTGACTGGATCAAGGTAGTAATGAATAGGAAGAAAGATTCGATTGATGTGTTCTCATCTAATCAACCAAACTGGCCTAAGGGGAGGTTGTACTGGGACTAATAGGTAATGGTTAGTAATGCACACTATGGAGATGTGCCAAGTCACAGAGTGAAATTCTCCTTTCACCTTTGACCAAAGGGCTTGGTGAACTTAAATTACCGTCTCGCATGCTATACACTAGACAAGAATTAGGTTATCTGGTGATACTGAGTTGGGGAATCATAGATAGCACAATACCCTAGTTTCTCTCCTTTATTATTCTTTCTCTTGTGATAATTAGTTTATTTTTCTTATTGATTATTGCAACCCCCTCCCCCCTCCCCGGGAAATTGAGTTGGTTAACTACTCGGACTGCATATTGGTGAATTTATCTTGAGTCTACACATTCCTTGTAGGTTCGACCCTAACCTTGGTTAGATTCTATTGCTTGACAGCGATTGTTTTATCCTCTAGAAAGGAGGTATAACTTGGGTGATATCAAGTATGACTCCTGCTATGGGATAGAAGAGACTTAGGAATTTCCACATTTCCATCTCATTATAGACATATTATCATAACATTAACATCAAAGGGATAACTATGTACATAATCTCTATAAGCAATTAACATGACATAACACGAACCTGTACATAGAGTTCATATGTTGTCAACAATGCCACTAAGTCGTAGAATAGGATGGTGACCAAGACATATCCGGGGCTCACCCTCAAAGTAAATAAAACATAAGGGAAATTAGTATAGAAGGTAGATATTATGTGGCTTTTCCTTCTCACCACATGCAATCCTTCACAATCCAAGCTAACCGTCAAGCGGTAGATGAAGCTAGTCTCTGGTCCCTAAATGATTAGATTATGTAGGCAAAGAACATACATTAGTACGTTTGAATGTTCTAAGTAAGCGGGCATGCAATGCATATGATCTCATTAAACCTACATTTAATGTTAGATGATAAGAGCACATATAGAAATAAGTATATAAGAAACACTACTATATCGATATACCATAAAACCCATGAGGCATGAGATGCCAAAATAATTTGTACATATAGAGGATGTGACCTTAACTAATATAAGACCATGTGTGCTATAACTTGAAACTCCATCATCTTCCCCACAGTGGATAGAGAGATGATCCACTTACCAAAGGTAGATCATTAAAATAATTATCCCTTAAAAGGGGTACAAACATGAACCTACGCTAGGCACATAGTTATTGGACTTGTGGATTTATATAAGGTACTATGGGGATATCCCCCTTCACAAAAACCTGCTCGGTACTTGTTCATCATCCTACAAGATTACATATACATATACCTGCTTAAAACGAAGGCATAAGTCTTTCAAATCGTTTGAATACATACATAGGCTTAAAGGCTAAATCATATTTCATAATCATGCATACTTAAGCTTAAAGGCCAAACATACTTCATAATCATGCATACTTCGGTTAATTGCCAAATCATACTTCATGCCCGACTTTCATGCATAGGAATAGCTCTTTCATCATAGTGGTGTAAACACCCATAATTGCTTAAAGAGCTATATCATAGACATTATGTGATCACATTCTTGTCATATCTATACTTTCCTTGAAAACATAGACATCATCATCATTGGGACTTAGCCAATATAATAAACTTCATGAAAAATAATGGTCATGTATGCATATGCCATGAATGATGCGAGAATAGTATGGGCAATAGAGATTCATATTTAATCAACAACATAATATGAAATTCAAGTAAATCCATGAACAAATTCACATTTAAATCATTCTTGAGATTACTCATACCTAAATAAATATTTAAAAGGGACATGCATATTCAAACCTTCATAATATCAAGGCAATTAAACATGTTAGGGCTTATATCACTTTAAAACAATCAATCAAACATTGTCCATGTCTCAATCAAATCAGATAAACAATATTTCAAAGGACCTATATTCAAAGTAGGCTTTACTTCATAAATCAAGGAGTAAAAATTGTTTGGGGTCTTCATGGTTAAAAGGGACCATGAATCAATCCCACATACCTTGGATAATTAAGAAAAATCAAGAATTAATTGATTGACGAAGAACACTTCCTTGAGCTCCAAGATAAATCTCCAATGGCACACTTAAGAGGAGTTCTTTTGATGAGAGAGTTTGAATATTCCAACTATATGGAATGAATTCGAATGAGAATAGAGGAGTATAGGACTTTTCAGGGTTTTAGGATAGGTTGGAAAGTCATAAATGACCCTTACGAATCCCCAACGTTAGGAGAAAACTATTAATGAAACGATCTTTAGAAAATTATCAGGGGTCCTATCAAGGAGGTAGATGGGTCGTGTGAAGCTACACGGATAGTATGGGTGCCATGAGAAAATTTTAGTTGACATTTAGAAAAATTTCTTTTGGCCAAGGGTACTTCCACTGAAGGCCTCACACATCGTGTAATGCTTTACGGGTTGTACAAGTACCTATGTGAAGATACAAATTTCTGAGTTGGTGATTTCATACTTAGAAAAATTCTTTACCAAATCCCTAATTGGAGCCCCACACGAGCCATATGGTTCTACATGACCCATATAGGGGTTCGTTTGTTAGGTGCCTTAGTAAAAATGTGGCTTTCAAGCCTAGGGCTCCTACCACAAACCACTTTACAGCCAGTGGTGAGCCCTACGAGCCATGAAAGGTTCAATGGAGGGTCACTTAGTTTTGAACTCTAGCATAATCCCAAACACACCATGCACAAGGCCAAGTGCCACCTCAAGGCACCCTCTCACGGCTCGTGGAGGTGCTCATGTGGTGACACCTTGTCAAAAACTTCCTGTAGCCAAATATATACCTATCATTAAGGCCACACAAGGTCCTAGAATCATCTCTCCTCGGGAAAATTCTTCCTCGAATAAGCTAGAACATGGCTTAAAAAATTTGACTTCAACATGAAACATTCCAACATGTAGACATAATGCGTAATTCATTACTTGAAAATTATAAATTCATTAACGCTCATGTCAAAACATCCTTTAAATCATTTTTGTGTGCGTGTATACATGTCATATCATGAAACAAAAGAGTGAAGGAATTAGGACCATAGAGAATAGGAAGAACCTAATACCTTAGGCTTGAGTAGATTGGGGAAAAGATAGAGGTTTGCCTCATCATGTCTGATTCCCCCTCTGAAGTAGAACTATCCACCTATTGATTTCTCCAAAGCACTTTAACTGAAGCCACATTGTTGTTATGAAGGTGCTTTACTTTCCTATCGAAGATCTCAACCGGGACATCCTCATAATACAAGTTTTCCTCAACTTCAGCATCTACCAAAGGTACAATTGAACTAGAATCACTAATTAATTTCGTCAAAATAGGCACATCGAAAACTAGATAGATAGAACTCCAACCGAGAGGCAATTCCAACCTATAAGCTACATTCCTAATTTGCTCCACTGTCTCATAAGGACCTATATACCAGGGATTTAATTTACCCTTCTTACTGAAATGCATTACACCCTTCATGGGTGAAAACTTCACATACACCCAATCACCAACAAAAAACTCAAAGTTCCTCTTTCTAACATCTGAATAAGGCTTTTGGCGACATTGAGCAGTCTTCAACCTCTCCCTAATCAACTTCACTTTTTCCATGGCCTCCAACACCAAATTCGGGTCAATCAAAGCCATCTCACCCAACTCAAACCATCCCACTAGGGATCTATATCTTCTCCCATACAAAGCCTCATATGGTGCCATACCAATGCTAGCATAAAATTAATGTTATATGAGAACTCAAAAAGTGGCAGATGATCGTCCCAATTACCTTTAAATTCTAACACACAAGCCCTCAACATGTCTTTCAAAATTTGGATTATCCTCTCAACTTGTCCATCGATTTGAGAATTGAAAGCAGTACTTAACTTCACCTTACTGCCAAGTCCTTTTTGAAATGATTTCCAAAAGCGAGAAGTAAATTGGGTGCCACGATCCAACATCATAGACATAAACACCCCATGAAACCTTACCAACTAATGAATGTACAACTTCGCATAATCTTAGGCATTTAAGGTAGTCTTGATGGGTAGGAAATGAGCAAATTTAGTCATCCTATCAATGATGAACCGAATAGAATCAAATTGCTTCCAGGTTCGGGGCAAACCAACCACAAAGTCCATGTTCACATCCTCCCACTACCAAGTAGGAATATCAATATCTTGAGTCAATCCATCGGGTCTTTGATGTTCTACCTTTATTTGTTGATAATTAGGACATTCAGACACAAACTTGGCTATGTCTTTCTTCATACCATGCCAACAATATAGTTCCCTCAAATCTTAATACATTTTGGTGGATCTCGGATGTATGGAATAATGAGAGATTTGCGCTTCACTCATGATCACTTCCCTAAGGCCATCAACATCCAGAACATAGAACCGAATCTCCCCACTAGGAGAAAATATCAACCTTCTTTTCCGCAACTAATTTATATAGCTCCACCAAAGATAGGTCTAAATGCTATTTTCCTTGACATCAACAACCACTAAAGACTCAAGCCCATTCTGAACATGAATGCCACCATTATTAGAGTCATCCAATCTAATACAAAACATAGACAAATAGTGAATATCGTTCAACAATTTTTTCTTCCCTTCATCAACATGGGCCACACTTCCTATAGACATCCTACTAAGAGTATCAGCCACAACATTTGCCTTGTCGGGATGATATTTAACACACTTGTCATAATCCTTAAGAAGTTCCAACCACCATCTTTGCCTCAAATAAGATGCTTTTGGGAGAACACATATTGCAAACTCTCATGAATAGTGAACACTTCAACATAAACCCCATGTAGATAGTATCGCCAAATTAAGGATTATAAATCAGATAATTTTGTTCATACACCTTCAACTACCTTGATGTGTAAGGTATCACCTTAACATGTTGCATGAGCACATAACCCAACCCTATCTGAGAAGCATTACATATACCACAAACCCTTCTAAGCCATGAGTCGATATAAGTCGGTCTTTCAAAGTTTGAAAACTCTTCTTGCACTCATCCAGCATTCTTTTGGGTCAACTTAGTCAATTGAGATGCAATGGATGAGAAACCTTCAATGAACCTCCTATAATAACCAGACAAGTAAAGAAAACTTTGAATATCTGAAGGACTCAATGGTCTAAGTCAATTCTTCACAACTCGGTCTTCTTTGGGTCAACCTTAATACGATCATCGGATACCAAATGCCCAAGAAAAGCTACTTTACCCAACGAAAGCTCATATTTACATAACTTAGCATACAATTGCTTCTCCTTCAAAGTATGAAGAACTAAACACAAGTGATCCACATGCTCCCACTCACTTTGGGAATAAAGCAAAATATCATCGATGAAGACAACCACAAACCTATCAAGAAATGACTTGAACACCCGATTTGTAAGATCCATAAACACAGCTAGAGCAATAGTCAAACGAAACAACATTACAACTAATTCAAAATGCTTATATCTAGTTTGGAAAGTCATTTTGGAAATATCATACTATGTGACCCTTAATTGATTATAACCTGAACAGAGGTCAATATTTGAGAAGTGGGAGGCCCTTTGAAGTTCATCAAACAAGTCATCAATCCTTGGCAACAGATATTTATTCTTGATGGTTACCTTATTTAGTTGTTTATAATCAATGCACATTCGAAGGGCCTTATCTTTCTTTCTTACAAATAATGTTGGAGCACCCCCATGACAATATATTGGGTGCAGTAAAACCTTTCTCCCATAAGTCCTTCAACTCCTTCAATTGAATTGGTACCATATGATAAGGAGGAATGGGAATAGGTTGAGTATCCTTAAGGAGATCTACACCAAATTCTATTTCCCTTATGGGAGGAGCACCGGGTAAACCTTCAAGAAAATAAATCTAGAAACTCGTTTACCACATAAATCGACTCAAGGGTTGGTGCCTTAGACTCCACATTTCCAACCGTCACAACGTGATAGGTACACACCTTAGAAATCATGGTCTGGGCTTTAAGATAAGAGATAAGACACCCTTAATAGAAGAATCAGTACCCTTCCCCTCAAGAACAAGCCCATTCAGAAATTGTAATTTGACTTTTCGAGTTTAAAAATTTATAGGGATATATGAAGCATGCAACAATCCATCTTGAGAATATTATAAAAATCAAATATTTCAAGTTCCATAAGATCACACAGCAAGATTGATGCTGCCCAAGCTATACCTCCTTTAGAATGTTAAAGCGATCGTTGTCAAGATATATAACCTAACTGAGGTCAGGTTCGATCCCATTGAGAATAGAGTAGACTTAGGGAAATTTCAAGCAATTTGAGATGATTAACCTACCTTTCTCCCCTAAAAGGGGGGGAGTATATTAAACTGTAGAAAGAAATATTAGACTAAACCAAGTATAAAATCAAAATAAAGAGTAACTAGGGTATTGTGTTCCCCATGATTCCCTAAGTTAGCATTACCAGATAATTAAATTCTTTGCTAGTGTGTAGCATGTAGAACAGTAAGTCAAGTTTATCAAATCCTTTGATAAAAGTGAGAGGCAAATTTCATTATGTGATTTGATCTATACCACGGTGTGACATTACTATTCCTTACTTATTGTTCCAGTACAACCTCTCCTTGGTCCAGTTTGGTTTGTTAGATGAGAAATATCAATCCCATCATTTTAATTAATGTCTATTACTATTCATTACTACCTTCATCCAGTTAATAACACTAGGTGAGTTCTAATGTTGGCAAACATTAAAAAGAAATCCAAAGGAAGAGAATTAGTTAATACATACATGCACACTTTCCAAGTACAAATTATCTGATTTTACCTTGTTAGTTCTTCATGGTTCCTACAATTCTCGTTGTAGATTACCTACTTAACATCAGTGTAGATGCAAGAATCATGCTATTGAATAGCATAATTAAGCACTTACACAAATCAAATTAAGAACAAGAAATACAAGCTCTTGGCAAAAAATCACAAGTATGAATTCAGAACATAAAATATTGTTTTTGCAAGGCTCTCACTTTTTCTTACTGACTCTCTGGTGTTCTATATGAAATCTTACCTAAAAAACCTATTTATAGTATTTAAAGTAAAAAGCTAAATCAAAATAGGAGAACTGGGTCGACAGGCTTTACGTACAAATTTATAAGGCATATAAAGTTCGACGACCCATAGTCGGGGCTTCGTGGATTCTATATGCAATTTTGGGCTGACTTCTACAAGACCTATCTATGGCCCGTGTAAAGTTTTACGACTTGTAGAGACTTTCGTCTGATGACTTTTCAGCAATTCCCCACTTTTAATCCACAGGGTACGAGACCTTATCTATGACTCTTAGAATCTTTTTACGACTTATTTGCATATCATAGTCTCAACATTAGAAAATCACCTTAACTAGATTTTGCTACGAAACCTATTCTATGGCTGTGGAAACTTTCACAATGTATAAAGGATATTTCATAGAATAATAATTTCTTCTTGTTTTGCACACTTAGCCCAAAAATCATGCAAACCCTATAATCCTGCAAAACAAACGTAAAAATATATCAAATCTACTAGCATCTCTATGTGAACACATAAAATTCTAAATTTTATGCATTAAAAGTGTTGTATTTTGATAACACATCAACACTCTTAACTTAAAATTGTTGTTCGTCTTCAAGTGATGGCTCAATCTACTTAAGTAGTACAGTAACACATACCTACATCAAATGGCTTCCATCAAATAAAACTAGAGCATTAATACCCACCCCACTCTTAAAATATATTAGAAATATCAAGCAAACCAATGTAGATTAACTTGTGTGATAGTGTAACTATGATAAGCAAGGCAATCATCAGTAAATAACATTCACTGAATTAGTCTAATATCAATAATATAATGCAATTGCCCTTACATAAAGATGTCCTATATATTACTAATGATGATACATTCAGATTCAATGCTTGGGACTACACAAAATCACTCGCTCTCACCGAAGACATTCAAATATTATGTCTAATTACATATGCTTGCCTATATACTCACTACTGTAACCTTTGATTAATTGGACAAGGATTATTTTAGGTTCTTATTGGCTTGCAACGCAGGCCAAGGGGGCTTTGGTATGAGTTTTTGGAATATAGTGACTAAAGACCCTCCTTGACACTTCGTTTCTCTACACTGTTTCCCTACCAACATTATTACTTTTAGCTTCATTCTCTCTTTCTTTTATTTCCAGATTTTGTAGGTTCCTTACTTTCATTTTTTTGATCATTGCCTATTATTTTCACATGATATTTCATTTTAGCTCATTCACTAGGCACCTACTCATTTTGTTTGCATCTAGACTACATTTTTATCCATTTTTCCATGTATCACTAGCTTCCACCTCATTTTGTGTTTACCCTTACACTAACCACCCTCAAATTAGGCTTTTGGCTTGAGTTGAGATGTTTAATATCCATCCTAGGAACAAAATCACTTTTGGTAGCCACCCTTATCTTAAGCTTTTTGTCTCAGTCAAGGTGCATAATGCTCAAGGAAAGGCCAGTGCCGATTTCAGGATTTTACTTCTAATAAGAATAGGTAACTTAGATTTTTACGAGAAAAGGGTACATGCAAGGCTCAAACATTGGATCGATACATATATTGCTCATTTGGTTGGTTAATTAAGTTGTGGTGTAATATGAATAGCGACCTAAGATCCTTTCTTAACCAATTAACATACAGTCAAAGTCAGACTAGTAGGGCAAGTTGTAAATGAAACATAACGTACAAATTTAGCAAAGCAGCTCACACATATATGAAACCAACTACTCTTTTAACAAAGACTCTTAGATCATGCGTTGCATCACAATTTATCCTTACTTATTAGAGTAACCACTGTCAACAATCAAACATTGTTTCTGCCAAGACTAACTAACAAAATTTTTTGTGGGTATCCTGTTTCATATAAAAACAAACATATGCCATAGATATCATACTACATGCTACTATTAGTACCTATATATCCTAGATGTGAAAGTTCAACAAAATGTAAATATCCTTGGGGAAAAAGAACACTGACAAAAAGCCCCTAGGATTCAAAATTTGGGATAATTATAGGCCAAGGATACTCAAATTTCACTGAGGCGTAAACAAAATATTTGCATTGTCCTCAATGCATAAAATAAAATAGTAAAGCTTAGGGGTCAAAAATCATACCTGGCCATATAAGCATTAGTCTCTGGCTGAGTCTGGCCACCCTCAACTTGCCTAGCCACCTCCCTAGAAATTGGAGTATGGCTAGACGGTATAGCACCCCTCACTCTCTCTAGCTCACGAGCTCGTCGCGCCTCCTTATCCTTCCACGAGCGTACCCTGGTGATCTCATATGCCTGCTCCTCTATCATCCCCATATGTAGTCTCACTATATCTGGATCATCGATACGAGATTGGGAAGTGAGTGATGCATCCTCAAAAGTAGGTAAATCAACCATTAGCACTGAGGGACCGACCGATGGGAATACAACCAGTGCTTCTAATACTGCTTTCATATTGGACCGGAGCTATTGTATCTCCATTTAAGAAGTTGTCAAATCTACTGGCCATGCTGTTCTGAGTATTTGTTGTACTTACGGCCAAAATGCATCAATGCGGTTGTCCATGAGCATGAGTCTCAGCTGAATAATGGCCACAATGAATGCCTCCATGCGAGCCTTTGACTTTGAAATGACCTGGAAGGCCCAGAGCCTAATTTGTTATAACAATTGAGTCTGTTGTGAGTCAATGTAGACTAGTCTCTAAGCCATGGCCTAAATTCACACCGTTGACACATAGACCATGACAGCGGGTGCCGATGTGGGCATGACCTCTAGGCTAAGGTAGTAGTGGTAGACCCCCTCTCCATATCAACAATGGTAATGGATGAAGGCTCAGGTGGTGGCATTGCAGCGAACATCTCTAGCATCCGAGTTGGAGGGCGTGGTGCTCGTTGGAGGTCTGTTTGATTACCATAAACCTTTATTAGGCTCGCATTAAGAGTCCCTTGAACCTCTATCAATGAGTCTAGGTGATAGAATCTCCACCCCCAAGTCTACACAGAGTCTATAGATCAAGCACGGGAAAGGGATAGAGGTGGACTTCTTCATGGCCTCCTCGTGTATCTACTCAAAAATTACGCTAACCAATTCAATCTTATAGCCAGAAAAGATGCTTGCAACCAATACAATATAGTCTAGAATCATTATGTTATCAACAAATATAGGTTGGATTTGTGATCTTACCACAACCCAACACAATTTGGCGATGAAGTTCAGTGAGGCCTTTACAATAGGCTCTGCTGACATAGCTATCAACTTAGACTATGGGCCCTTCTTTACAATTAGGTCGGCAACCTATAGGCCTTGCAGTTGGGTTTCTCATAATGGCCTTATCCTTGGTCTACCCCGATCTCCTGATGTACTCTACTGTAGATCTGAGGCTGAGAACTCAGACCTGGATAACATATGCTGGATGTTAGTCTCAAATATTCACTTGTCAATCCCCCACTCTAGTATATGTCATTCTGGGCTGAGTGAGGGGCTTCTTCCCCTTGGGAAGAGAGTTGAGAACTGTAGCGGCATAAGATGTATGAAATCCACGAAACATTGGCAAGGGAGTACTTCCCTGATGGTCGTACTAGCCACTGCAGCCCATATCTTCTGATAATATCTTACAAGGCTGGGACACTTTTGGCAGACATGGTTAGCCCCACAAGTTAAGGAATGAAAAGCAAAAGCATTTCACGCATGGTTATAGATGGGTCTACGAAGGCACTTCTACTGGCCATAGTAAAAACTACGAGCCATAGAAGGCCCCTGTAGAAATAGAGCACATAAATTTTGGTTACTAGAATTGCATCTACAAGACCAAGTACGACTCATAGAATATTCCACGAGTCATAGACTGACTCGTAGATATATTCTAGTGTTGGATTTTTACAAGGAAGTATCTATGAGACCTATCTATATGTCATAGCAGAATCTATGGCTCGTGGAAGGTCTCGCCTAATAGAGTTTCAAAAATTTCAAGTTTCTTGAATTTAATATGAGAGGCAACTATGGCTTGTGGAATGTTCCATGGATCGTAAAAGACTCTCATAGTCTGGAAAATCCAGAAGTTTTGACTTTCCAAGTCTATCAAATGGATCCGATACGACCTATTTAACATTTAAATCACCATCGAAGAAAGATGTGATGCACTCCTATCTGATTTCAACAAATACTTAACACCCTACATGCAATGATCATATACAACCCCATCGAATCTCATTTTAACATGTTACCAAAAAAGACTGATCCCATTATAATGTATAAGCATGAAATCATACACATGTACTCATATATCAATTTTCAAGCAATTTAGTCTATTCAATTCAAACATGTGATGATATGGATTTCATATAACATTATTCAAGCGAAAAAATCATGGCCACATACTCATTTTCTGGCTTTTAACACTATACAAGCAATTGGAAACACATTATTTATGATTAAATTCTAAGCACATACAATGGCAACCATGAACCCACTACTAATTGGACTACTGTACCCATCGAGTTATTACGACTTATAAATCACATCAATTTCGGTATTAAAAGGCTTTTAGGGATAAGAT
The DNA here is from genome assembly GCA_011800125.2 of Solanum clarkiae. NCBI lineage: Eukaryota > Viridiplantae > Streptophyta > Magnoliopsida > Solanales > Solanaceae > Solanum > Solanum clarkiae. The sequence continues at coordinate 28,522 of JAABOM020092698.1, read as the reverse complement.
CTTACTGAATTAAGAAAAAAAGATGCAAAAATTGAAGGAGGAGCCGAGTGGGGTGGAACCTTGGGTTTTTCAGAGGTGGTAGAAAAAAGGAGTGGTGGTCGGACGGAGATGGTCAGAAAATGCTAGAGTAAAGGGGTCAGATATTTTGTGTAATTTTTGTGGAGAATGGGGGTTATAATTATTTTACCCCCATATTTATACTTTGACCGGGTTGGCCAACATTATTGGACCCAAGCTTCTGCGAAACACTGATTAAGGGCCATAGAAGTTTTAATGGCCTGCAGATCTTGATATTATGGATTAGCCAAAACCTAGTATTAGGAGATGGTTTTTACAGACTAGTCTATCGTATAATTAAATACGACTCATAGAGTTGGTCGTATAAGCCTTAAAAATTAGTCTAAAGCAGAAAATCTTACTTGGGGTCCATGAGCCCTATAAGCGTTCCATATTTTTATCTACGAATAATAAAGTTGGCTCATGGACTTGAGTGGACAAAGTTTTTCTCACTGGAGGTGTTCTACGAGTCAGTGTACTGGTCCTAGTTTTATATACTCCCATAGAACTAGTTGTAGAAATAATTATTGATGCCTTTTCAGCCAAGAATAGTGGACTTGATTATGTACCTACATATTCTACATAAAATACACTATTACCCTATATGCAACGAGTCCAATGTCCAACTATTACAAACAAAATACCAAAAATTAAACTACCTATAAGTCAAAAAAAAACTAAAAACAAAACAACACTACCACCATTATATCTATCACCTTCAGTTGCCTCCAAAGTAGCGTCTGATTTAGCGTCGTGGCACAACTTAGAGAACTTCGTTACTTAGACTTCACCAAGTTCCCAAACATCCATCTTCAAGTCATCTGGCCTTTTCATTGACACAAAGATATTAAAGATAACTTCTTCAACATTCAATCCAAACTTGAGTTGGCTAGTTTCCTTAGCCACTAATGCTCGACTGGTTGGATAAGAAAGGTCTCGCCAAGATGATTGGGACTCTAAAATTGACTTCACAATCAAGGATCACAAAATCTGTAAGGAATATGAACTTATCTACTTTGACAAGATGTCATAAAGTATCTCCACAGGCTTCTTCACCATGCAGTCAACCATCAACAATCGCATGCTCATCAGATTAAGGGCTCCTAATCCTAGCTTTTTGAAGACTACAAGGGGCATCAAATTTATGTTGGCACAAAGATCAACTAATGCTTTTGTGAACTCAACATCTCCAACAGTATTGGGTATGCACAAGGATCTTCTTAATTCTGCACTAAGGACCTCGTAGCTATTGCACTACAATGTTGAAGTTCTTCGGAGAGTTCCTCATTATATTCTTCTTCTTTGTGACAATGATCCTCATGAACTTTGTATACCGTAGCATATTCTCCAATGCCTCAATGAGAGGGATGTTGATGGAGAGTTATTTTAGCATAGAGAGAAAGTGTTTGAATTTACCTTCTCATTCTTTTTATTCTTTGAGGGAAGGGAAAAGGAGGTCTAGGAATGAGCTTCAACTTCTGTGGCATCTTTGCAGCATCACCCACCCTATCTTTGGCATGATTATCGCCTGTTTTGCATCTTTTACCTCAATTATCTCCATATGAACATCATCATCATCAACTAGAATTGGAGGATCAATGGTTTGCTTACCATCTCAAGCAGTCTCTACCATACACTATCCCTCATTCTTTGTATTTTGAACTATGCTGCTAAGCAAGTTACCCTCTATCGCTGTTAAGTTGAGTTGATATTTGACTAAATTATTTCTCTAGCTGTTTGATAGCAAGAAAATGAGACTTGATATTATAAGTAATGCTGAAGATGTCAGACTTTATCCCCCTTAAGGTCTCATCATGTGTATCAGCCTTCTTCAACAGATCATCAAACATCTCCTCAACTGTAGAACTACCAACACCTGTGTTACTATTATATAGAGGCACATAAGGACCATTCATGTACCTATCTCTGCAACCCTAATCAACATCTCTATCAAGGCCCTTGTTTCTATCATAGTAACCTCCACGGTTATTGTCTTTGAATGAGACATCTCTATTATAGTTCCAAGCTTGGTTTCCTTAACCTTAGTGCCAATAGTCCTAATTGGACTCTTGAGTGTTGGTTTGGAAACCCCTCGTCTGGTCAGCAATGAAGCAAATGTCCTCTTCATAGTAAGGCTCCTCATACATGAGCGCTCATGAATGTTGATGAGCAACTGCATTCACATGTTCTTGATTCTGCTTCATTAGCAACTCCATGTTGATACTAATCCGGTTAAGCTCTTGCATGATATCCTTATTTATCTTAGCTTTCGCCAAATTAGTAGTGACTGCACATGAGCTCTAGTTAGAGGATCCATCCCTCAGTCCTCATGCATGATTTTTGTTCAACACCTTTTCTAGCTTCTGAGCAATCCTTGCAAATAGTTGATCTAAAAATGCGCCACCCATGATGGTATCAATACATGCTTGGTTATTCTGATCCAGAATGCGATAGAAGATCTCCATTAGGGAATTATCAACAATATTTTCATCAGAGGGACTCCTCAAACATTTTGTGAATGTCTCCCATGTGGTACTGATCGAGTCACCAAGAAGTTAGTTGTTGATTTGATCTTTCAGCTTTAGCTTCTTCAATCTCGGGAATAACCTCTCTAAAAAGGCCTTCTGCAATTCAGCCCAACAGGTGGTCGAAACTTCTAGGATCTTGAATAGGCATAGTATTGCATTTCCTATTAGAGACAATGGGAAGATATAAAGTACAATAGCATCCATAGACAGATTCTGGGTTCCCATTACACTCTTACATACAAACAAAATATTGTGTAGATGGCTATGCAGATCTTCTAATGGTAGGCCCGTCAACAATGCATGGTCATACAATATTTGGAGCAATCTACTCAAAACAATGAAATTTGTTTCATCTAGTAGATAGCGGTAACATAATAGTTCCAGTGACATTCACAGACATAGGATTCAACTTATATTGATTCCATTGATAAGGTTTGGCATTGAGATCCTCTGGTTGTGGAACAATATCCTCAAGAAGAGATGGGTTATTATCATTCTCATTTTTGGTTCTGGTTTAGGGCTACATTGACTAAGTTATTCACGCTGTGTTGGGTCATTCTTCTCAACATTCTTTGGATCTTTGTGTGAAACAAAATCAAGGGAATGCGTCGACTCTTTGTGTTGTGCATAAACTACACCTGCATATTGGGACAAAAATAAAAACAACAAAATGTAAAATGAGGGAAATAAGGATTAATTCCAGAACTACTCTAATTAAACAAGTCCAGTCGTATTTCGTTGCAATACTGCCAAAATCTTGATATCACCCAAGCTAAACCTCCTTTTTAAGATTAAAGTGGTCGTTGTCAAGATATATAATCTAATCAGGGTTAGGGTTGATCCCATAGGGAATAGGGTAGACTTAGAGAAATTTCAGGAGGTAGTCCCAGTTGATTAACATACTTATCTCCCCAAAGGGCAGGGGAGGGGGTTAATAAAACTATACAAATAAATCCTAGACTAAAAAAAGTGTCGAATTAGTATAAAGCGTAACTAAGGAATTGTGTTCCCCATGATTCCCTAACTTGGTATTACTAGATAATCAAATTCTTTTCTAGTGTAGCATGTAGAACGGTAAGTTAAGTTTACCAAACCCTTTGATCTAGGTGAGATAAAAATTTCACTATGTGACTTGATCTATCCCCACAGTGCAACATAACTAACCCTTGACTATTGTTCTAGTACAATCTCCCCTTAGTCCAGTTTGGTTGATTAGACGAGAAACATAAATCTAATCTGGTTAATTAGTCTATTTTCCTTTTTGTTACTAATATGGTTTAGTCAGTAACACTAGGTATGTTCTAACATTGGCCATCATTAAAAATCAACCAAATCAAAGAGAATTAATTAATATATGTATGCACATTTTTCAAGAATTATGTGTTATCCAGTTTTAGCTTGTTATTTTTTCATCTTTCCTGTACCCCTAGTTGTGGATTTAGCTACTGATCATCAGTGTAGATGCAAGAATCATTATATTGAATAACATAATCAATCACTTACACAAATCAAATTAATAACAAGAAATCCAAGCTTTTCAAAAAAAAATCACAAGTATGAATAAATAGCACAAAATATTATTTGTACAAGGGTATAACAATGTTTCTCGCTTTGTCTTACTAACTCTCTAGTGTTATATTGAAAAATAACTTGAGAAACCTATTTTTAGTATTGAAAATACAAAGCCAAATCAAAATAGGAGAACTGGGTCAGTCGGCTTAATAGACAACTCTATGGATTGTATAAATTTCTACGACCCATAGTCGGGGCTTCATGGGTTCCATATCCAATTGTGGGGATTACTTCTATGAGACCCATCTACAACTTGTATAAAGTTTTAGGCCCATAGAGGGTTTTGTCTTATGAATTTTCAGCAAGTCCCCACTTTCTGATCCTCAGGATATGAGACCTTGTCTATGACTTGTATAATATTTTACGGCTCGTCTGCATGTTCGTAGACTCAACTTCAGAAAATCATCATTCACTAGATTTTGAAACAAAACCTACTATATGGCCCGTGGAAACTTCCATGGCCTGTAAAGGTTATCATAGAACAACAATTTCTTCAAGTTTTGCACACTTCGCCCAAAAATTATGTCAACCTTGTAATCTTGCAAAACAAACATAAAAACACATCAAATCTACTAACATCGCTATGAGAACACATAAAATTCTGAGCTTTAAGCATAATAAGTGTCGTGTTTTGAAAGCTTGTCAAGGACCTTATGCAAGATAGAGATAGGATAACCTCGATAGACTCTTTGAGCAACAATAGATTCACCCAAGAGAGTATAAGCTTAGAAGGGCTCCCTTACAATTTCAAGACTCAATCAAAACTTAACATCCAAAAAAAGGAGTCACAAATGATAAATTTGCACCTGGGTCAAGCAAAGCATAAACATAAAATCAAAGACTTTTAACATATGAGTCACTACATTCGGAGTCTTCTCTACTTCTTCTCAGGCACGCAAAGCACAAAATATGTTATTTCAAGGCACACCACCCCTGCTAGTCCCTTTGCTGACCTTGATTAACCGGAGCCACTTGGCCTTTCCTTGTTCCCTTAGGGAAATAAATTTTCTTGTGGTCAGTGTCACCAAAACCCCACAAGCCCCTTCCTAAGTTACTCTTCCCACACCTATCATATTTTAGGATGAATAGGTCCACCTCCAATAGGTTCCTTCAGACGAGGTATCCTATTGCTTGCAACCTTAGCATTTACGGTTGCATTTGAATTGTGACCTTGTTGAAAGTGACCATATCCACCACCACTCCTAGAGTCGGAGAACCCGCCATTATAATAGCCTCTCTTGGAATTATTTATCCTCTTCTACTTCATCTTTTCCCCTTAGATCTGTTCAACATATTTCGTAAGTTTGTATTTGTCAATATCCCGAATAAGCATATTCGTAAAACATTCTTTCATGACCAAATCAGAAATCCCAAAAATAAACTTGTACATTCTTGCATGGGGTTTAGCCACTAGCATAGGAGCATACTGTAACACCCCACATCATGCAATACTAGTACTAATCAAATGAAACATGATATGACTTTTCAAATTAGCGCCGATTTTTAAAAGTGCTTGAATCTCAAATTAGAGGGAGATATGTATGTCTAACGCTGAAGAGGGTCAAGTGTAATTAAGTTTTAAGTCAAATTGAGGAGATCACTACCTCAAATAAAGTGAGAAAAGTGAGGTACTTGTAGGACTTAGGAAGCTAGCAGGTGCATCACCTACTTGCTTAGCTTAACTTTGCTAGCTAAACGGAGATGACGTCCGATGTCATATTTGTCCAAGTTCAATTATGCAAAAAGTTTGTGTAAGGGTGTAACTTCATCCCGTGTTTTAGCATCATAAATGTAATTTATTTTCAGCTAAAGAAAAATATAAAAAGGGACCAAGTACATCACAACCCACTTTACTATTTTTAGTCCAAACTAAGTGAAGAGAAATTAGGAAATGGGCAGCCAAGGCCCATCAACTTTGAAACCCAATTTGGCCCAAGTGAAAGGGTCAAGGTGCTACATCACCACCTTGATAATATGAGGCTTAAACCACAAAAGAAAGTCGTCAAAGGTAGCTTTAGAAAGTCTTACAAGTAGCACCTCTAAGTCATTCTTAACTTGGAAAACAAATCATCTTTCATAAGCATTCTCTCTACACTTCCTTAACCTAGCAAAGTAGCCATAAGGAGACTTTTAGGGTTCTTGGAGAAGCCCTACACCTTGAAGGTAATGGTAAGTAAGTTTACTTATGTGTTTAGTATGTTTTCTTATGAAAAACAAGAGACTATGTTGGTTATGTTTATGCTAAAAGTTTTGGACAGCATGTGTCCTAAAGATTGTTATGCACTTCTCTTTTTGCTTAAAAGACTTTTATCATTTTGGTTGGCTAGATTATGAATTAAATTATGTTTTTAACAAGCCTAAGTTTGTTAATGACGTAATCAGGCTGCTGCACCACGTTTACAGTCCGCAAAAATGAGTTGTTATACGATGTCGTAATTGTGCTCTTAATAGGAACTTGTGGGCGGATAATCGGAGATTGTTGTTTCACGTTCTCTATATATTTTGAAACTAATTTTGCACTCTTTTAGGGCTGTTTTTATGTGTATATATGGTGGGGACTGTTTGTTTAAAGTTTGAACAAGTTTGGAATTGTCGACGTTGAAATGTAGCGATGGGAAGTATTGCTATGCCGCCTAGTTGCATGTTGCATAGAATTGTTATGTATTGTACTTTGTGGGCTGTTGTAAGAATATTATGGCACTAAAACAGGCTGCACATGATATATATATGAGAATGTGTATTGGAAAGTACTATTAGAGGCAAAAACATTGGAAGAATACCCTCGGGTTTATAATTATACGCTTGCTACCCGTGTGTTGTTTTTTTTATGAGATTGGGCTCCCAAGAAGTATCTATTGGCTGCTAATGCTAGTTTTATCACCTAATATATTGTAGATAAATATTTGTAGGAAGGGAAGTTTATCTCGAGGTAATAGCAAGGTTGTACAGCGAGGTACGTAAGTCTACTTGATTTCGTATTACTTGGCATGAAACCCGGATTCTTCGTTGGCACATAAAGGAACTTACCAACCCTGACACAACTATTAACCGTGTCTCCACTCTTTCACATGTTCATATGCTCCCATACATAGTCACCTTCAAATCTATGTACGTGGATACCAAGTTACATGGGTTCTTGTTGCTAAATAAAGTTCACAAGTTATTTCATCTCATATGCATTTTATTATTTATGTAATGTACTCTTTTTATTGTCATATTGTCTTGTATGATTATCTACATATCACATGCTACACATACATCCCAGCAGCTCTAATATTGCGACCACCAAAAGAATCACCTGAAAGGTAATTGAAAGGAAAAGAATATTGCTTATTGATCGGTGGTAACCCGAGGGGTGAAAGTATCACCTAGCCAGGGTCAATCCTATCACGGGGGGGTAGCCCAAGGGGTTAAAGAAAAAGCCTAGCTAGGGCCAGTCCCGATATAGATTTACCAGTGATCAGCTGATCATTTGTATTACATGTTGTGCACAGATTATACAGTAAAAGGTAAAGTAATAAAAAGAATATAAAGTACATGATCCCATAGTATAACTAAAGGTGGTCTTTTATCCTACACCTGTGCATAGTTTCATTTGAGTTGTTACTTCATATACAGTATTCCTGCCTTATATATTCAGTACATTATCTCATACTGACATCCCTTACGGGGGATTGCATCTCATGCTGTAGGTGGAGGTGCTAGTAGATCTCCCCAGTAAGATATAAGATATCTAGCTGCTATTACTAAGCTGTAGGTTGCTTCAGAGCTTTGTGTGTCTAGAGCTTATATTTTTATATTATATAGTTAGCCGAGGCAGGGCTTTTCCCGACCCTTATTGGATACCTTTCCTTATCTAGGGGCTTTGTAGACTATATAAATCAAAGTGTGGTCATGTCTCGTACTTTAGATACCGTGGCCCCAATGTCCTATTCATATGCATTTCCTTTTGACTTATTATTACTATTTACTTTCTTAAAGGTTTGTTGAATGTAGAAATCCCCTATAATATGTATAGAAAGCGGATAGATACAGGTTTTTTCTCCCGGGCCTTATTGGAAAAGGGTGCGAGTCCGCCTTAATAGGACTTTGGGCGTGACATATACTTTGAGATCTTTGTGAACGTGAGGGGATATTCCCTCACAATTATACGACATTGTTTGAAATTGGTAAGTTCTATCATTTTGCCTCTCTCAGCTCAAGAGACAAGAAATGATCCAGGAAGGCAAACTTGAACTCTTCCTAGCTAACCCCATAATAACCAATCCTCTCTATCAACCATTGAGTATACAACACTTGAGCCACATCCTTCACCTGATAGCCAGTTAACTCATCCTTCTCCTCTGAAGTCACTCTTATAATAGTCAACACCTTAGAGAGTGGATCAGTTAAAGCATTCTCATCAACTTTCAACCCAGAAGACTCTGCAGAATTTATCTGGGTAAATCTCCCACTCTAGCATCTAGAGTGGGAGCATGAGGTGGAGGATTAGCCTGCCTAGCCTGGTTTTTCACCACATAGGCAAACATTGAAAAGGTATTCTGGAATTCATCTTGAGTAACCTGCTCTCCCATAGGTTCTTCGAGGGACTTAGTCTTTATTAACCTAGGTTCTGCCTTGGTAGAGGGGCTCTTCTTAGAGGCATCTTCTGTAAGGCATCAAGGACATCATCAAAGTTAGGACATCTTAAGACACATTCCAAAGCATGACATTAGAAATAAAGAAGTGAGACAATTCCTAAAATGCGATCATAGCCTCTCACTTATATGTATGGTGCACTTGACACCCATGAATAGGACTCCACCCGACATGGCAAGTTAGACTCCAAGGATATTTTATAAACCTAGTGCACTAACACCAAGCTTGTTAGGACCCGAGCCTAGGGCCTAGGTGAAACACCCCATATTTTACATGTACTAGTACTATGCAAATGAAACATGATATGGTTTGATCAAATTAGCGCCAATTTTTAAAAGTGCTTAAATCTCGTGTTAATGGGCGATATGTGTATCTAACGATTAAGAGGGTCAAGTGTATACATGTTTGGTATCAAATTAAGGAGATTATAGCCCTAAACAAAGTGAGAAAATTGAGGTGCTTGTAGGACGTAAGAAGCTAGCAGGTGAGTCACCTACTTGCTTAGCTTAAATTTGCTAACTAAATAGAGACAAGGCCCGACGTTGGATTTGTCCAAGTCCGATTATGAATAAAGTCCATGTTAAGGGTGTAACTTTATACCAATGTTTAGCATCATAAATGGAATGTATGTTCAGCCCAAGTAGGATATTAAAAGGGGCCCAAAGACATCACAATATCTTTGATAAATTAGGCCCAAACTAATTAAGAAGAAAGCTGAAAAATGGGCAGCAGAGAACCATCAATTTGGTAGCCCCTTAAGGCCCAAGTGAAAGGGACAAGGAGCTGCATCACCAGCTTGGTGATGTAACGCTAAAAATGCCTTAGTAAGTCGGCCAAATCTCCCCTTTAAAAAGGGTTTAAAGCAGCTCCCATAAGTCATTTTCCACTTGACTAACACAAAAAAATCAAATTATTCTCCAAGTTTTCTCTAAACTGTTCTTGACTTAGTAGAGCAGCCAAACGAATATTTTGGCGTTCTTAAGGAGGAACTCAACCATGAAGGTAAAGGTAAGTGATTAGAGTTGAGTGTTTAATAAGGTTTCTTCATGAAAAACAAGAGACTATGTTGATTAAATATATGCTGAAAATTCTGGACAACATGTGTCTTAAGGATTGTTGTGAATTTTTCTTATTACTCAAGAGGCTTTTGTTTTCTTGGTTGGCTATATTAATATGTATTTAACAAGGGTTGGTTTTATAGTAATGTAACCGGGCTGCTTCACCACTTTTACAGTCCACAAAAGTGAGTCCTTATATGATATCGCAATTGTATTCTTAGTATGAACTTGTGGGCTATTGTACGGAAGGCTGTTGCCTCACATCCTTAATGAATAATTTGTTACTATTTTAAGACTGGTTCAAGGATTATTTATGCATAGATATGTCGAGAACAGTTTGGTTAAAGTTGGAACAGGTTTGCAATTGTCAACGTCAAAATGGGGCAAAGGGACGTAATGTTATGTGTTCATTTGTAGGTTGTGTCGAATTGTTATGTGTTGTGCTTTGTGGGCTGTTGTAAAATTGTAATGGCACTAAAATAGGATGCACATGATGTGTACATGTGAATGTGTATTAGAAAATATGATTAGGGACTGAAAGGTTGAAAGAATATGCTCGGGTTTATAAATACCCGCTTGCATCCCATGTGTTGTTTTTTATGTGATTGGGCTACCAAGGTGTATCTATTGGCTACTAATACTAGTTTTATCACCTACTATGTTGTAGATAAATATTTGGAGGAAGGGAAGGTTACCTCGAGGTAGTAACGAGGTCACACCATGAGGTTTGTAGTGCTATTTGATTTCGTATGTTTGGCATGAAACATAGATCCTGCCTTGGCACATAAAGGCGCTGACCAACTCCGACACAACTATTAACTGTGTCTACACTCTTGCACATATTCTTATGCTCTCATACATAGTCACCTTCAAATCTGCATACATACATGGATACCAAGTTACATGGGTTCTTTTTGGCAAATAAAGTGCACGAGTTATTTCATCTCATATGTATTTCATTATTTATGTAACATACTCTTTTCTTGTCATGTTGTCTTGTATGATTATCTACATGTCACATGTTACATCTACAGTCCTACAGCTCTAATATTTTGACCACCAAAAGAATCATCTCAATGGTAATTGAAAGACAAAGTATACTATTTATTGATCGGTGGTAGCCCAAGGGGTGGAACAATCACCTAGCCAGGGACCATCCTATCACGGGTGGTAGTTCGAGGGGTTAAGGAAGAATCTAGCTAGGGACGATCCCGATACAGTTTTATGACTGATTAGCTAGACATTTATATTACATGTTGTGCACAGATTATACAGTAAAGGCAAAGTAACATAAAGAACATAAAGCACATGATCCCAAAGTATAACCAAAGGTGGTCTCTTATCCTACACCAGTGCATAGTTTCATTTGAGTTGTCACTTCATATATAGTATTTACTGCCTTACATATTCAGTACACTATCTTGCATTGATGTCCCTTACGGGGGACCTATATTTTATGCTGCAGGTACAGGTCTAGTAGATCTCCCCAGTAGGAGTGCAAGACATCTAGTTGTTGATACGAAGCTCTAGGTTGCTTCGGGGCTTTGTATGTGTCTAGAGCTTATATGTTGGTATTGTACAGTTAGCTGAGGCGGGGCCTATCCCGACCCTTGGCAGATACTTTTTCTTATCTAGAGGCTTTGTAGACTATGTAAATTAAAGTGTGACCACATATCACACCTTAGACAATGTAGCCCCAACGGCCTAACTGTATGTATTTCATTTTGACTTGTTATTACTGTTTACTTTCTTAAAGGCACGAAGAAGGTAGAAACCCCATATAATATATATAGAAAGCACATAGACATAGGTTGGTTCTCCCGGACCTTATTGGCAATGGGTGTCAGTCTGCCGTAACAGGACTTGGGGAATGACAGAAGTGGTATCAGAGCGGGTCATCCTAGGGAGTCTACAAAGTTGTATCTATATAGAGTCTTGTTTATCTATGTGATGTGCACCACATTTATAAGAAGGAGGCTACGTGGAATTTAGGAGTTGTTACTTCCATTTCGTTCTTTAGATCGTGCCATAAAGCTAAGTGTAATAGGTGGATTGTTTCTAACCCCTAAATTGTTCTGTACAGTGAGAAAGCAAGCCAGAAACTAGGAAGAACAAAGGTAACGGGAAGTAAGTAGAAGTGGTAGTTGGTATACCCAGTCATTTGAGACAACGAAATGAGGCTTGAGATGAGTCTCTTTCACAGACATCTCTAACCCTTCCAGGTCCTGATGAACTCGGAAGTAGTGAAATTCCCCCAGAACCACCTATCAATACTACCGTGTAGGATTTGAGAAATGTAGTCCAGATATTGACTCATATGGTTGTTGGCCAAGGCTAAAGATAAGAAGGCCCAATTATAGGTGTAGGTAGTGTGAATAGGGCAGCTAGCACGAGGATACACGATTTCCCTAATTTGGACCCCCATCCTTCACTGGGTAAGATCCTAATGAAGACCTCTAAGACTTTATTGATCAGCTTCAGTGTATTTTAGATGCTATGCATGTGAGTGGTATAGAAGCTGTCGAGTTAGCGACATATAGGTGGAAGGGTATGGCTATATTGTAGTATGAAACCTGAAAGCAATCCAAAGATATAGATGCTTCTCCAGCTACTTGGAAGGAGTTCATAGAGGCCTTTCTTGACCATTACTTGCTATTAGAGATCCGAGAGGCCTATGCAGATCAGTTCTTGGAACTCTACCAAGGGAATAGGAGCGTCAGGGAGTCTAGCCTCCAATTTAATTCCCTGTCCAGTATGCTCCTAATGTAGTTGCCACTATGGCAGATAGAGTTCATCAATATGTGGATAGATTTGATACGTATCTTGTCAGAGATTGCACCATTGCTTCCTTCATTAATGATTTGGACATAGCGAGGATGCAGGCCTTTGCACAGAAATTGAAAGATTAGAGATAGAGAAGGACATAAGAGTTGGAAAGGGCGTAGGCCAAAAGGGCCAGATCTACAGGGCACTTTAGACCATCCCAAAGTGAGCTTAGGCCTCAGTTTTCTAATGGACCACCTAGGCCATCCTCCTCCTACTCTGCAGCCAATGCTCCACCACAAATTCAGGGGTCTAGGAGAAATCAGGTTGTTCAACGAGGTGAGGGACAAGGTACACGGATACTAGGATATTCGGCAGGTCAACCAATGACTCCTAGGCAACCTTGTAAATAGTGTGGAAGAAGTCATCCAGGTATATGTCATGTTGGGATAGATGTTTGTTACTGGTGTGGTGCGCCAGGGCATATGATAAAAGATTGCCCGAGGAGGCGTATAGGTGATATAGCACAATCTACTGGTTCAGCTATTGCATCATCATCGTCAGTCCCTCCATTAGGTAGGGGTCAACAAGCACCTATGGGTCATGGTAGAGGTGTTAGAGGGGCAGCTAGCTCTAGCGAAGTCCAGAATCACACTTATGCTCTGGAAAGTCGGCAAAATTTGGATGCCTCATCCGATGTAGTCATAGGTACATTATCCATCTTTTCACATAATGTATATGCATTTATTGACCCTAGTTCTACACTTTCATACATTACTCCACTAGTTTATAGGAAGCTTAATAGACACCCAAATTATTGAACAAAACCATTTGAAGTGTCTACACCAACCGGTGAATCTATTATGGCTAGAAGGGCTTATTATGACTGTGTAGTATCTGTTCGTAACTGTGACACATTGGCTGACCTTATTGAGCTAGAAATGGTGGAATTTGATATTATAATGGGTATGGATTGGTTATCTTCTTGCTATCGCACCGTGGATTGCCGAACTAAGAGAGTGTACGTACTCTTTCCAACTGAGGTAGTTCTTGAATGGGGAGGCAATGTTGGGGCACCAAAAGGGAAGTTTATCTCTTATTTTAAGGCTAGAAAGATGATATCCAAGGTTTATATATGTTATTTAGTTAGAGTAAGGGATATGGAGGCAGAATTGCCAACTCTTCAATCAGTTCCTGTGGTGAATGAATTTGTTGATGTGTTCCCTGAAGAACTACCAGGCTTACCTCCAGAACAAGAAATAGATTTTGGTATTAACTTACTTCCGGGCACTCAACCTATTTCTATCCCTCCATATAGAATGGCCCGACAAAATTGTTTGAATTAAAAGAGCACTTAAAAGACTTATTGGAGAAAGGTTTTATAAGACCTAGTGTGTCCCCTTGGGGTGCACTGGTGTTACTTTTATGCAAAAAGGATGGAACCTTGAGAATGTGTATCGACTATCAACAATTGAATAGGGTGATAATTAAGAATAAATATTCCCTCCCCAGGGTAGATGATTTATTTGATCAGTTACGGGGTGCCAAAATTTTTCAAACATTAATCTTAGATCAAGGTATCACCAAGTGAGGCTGAAGGAGAAAGATATACCTAAGACTGCTTTTAGAGCACGCTATGGTAATTTTGAATTTCTTATTATGTCATTTGGGCTAACAAATGCACCAGCAGTTTTTATGAATTTGATGAACAAGGTATTAAGCTATTCTTTGATGTGTTCGTGATGGTATTTATAGTTGACATTTTGGTATATTCAAGATCAGAAGAGGACCACGCAAATCACTTATGACAAGTGTTACAGGTTATCCGTGATCGACAGTTGTATGCCAAGTTTTCTAAATGTGAATTTTGGCTAAAATCAGTGGCATTCTTGGGTCATATTGTGTCTGATGAGGGAATAAGGGTTGACTCAAAAAAGATAGGAGCTGTGAAAGATTGGCCAAGACCAACGACACCCATGGAATTTCGGAGCTTTCTAGGTTTGGTAGGTTATTACAGGAGTTCTGTTGAAGGTTTTTCTTCTATTTCTGCACCTCTAACAAATTTGACACATAAACCAATAATGTTCCAATGGAATGATGCATGTGAAAGGAGCTTCCAGGAGCTAAAAGAATAAGCTAACTTCTGCACCTGTGCTAGTACTTCCAGAAGGTACCAAAGGGTATGCAGTGTATTGCGATACTTCAGAAGTTGGCTTAGGGTGTGTATTGACACAACAAGGTAGGGTAATTGCTTATGGCTCTAGACAACTATGACCACATGAGAAAAACTATCCAACATATGATCATGAGCTAGTAGCGGTTGTGTTTGCTTTGAAAATATGGCTCCAAATTTTTATGGGTTCACGTTGACATATATACGAATCATGAGAGTTTGCAATACATTTTTAAGCAAAAGGATCTAAATTTGAGATAGTGGAGATGGCTAGAGCTAATAAAGGATTACGACATTGATATACTATACCATCCAAGAAGGGAAAATGTGGTAGCCGATGCTCTGAGTCGTAAGGTAATCATGAATACTGGTGACTAGGCCATGGTAAGTCAAGGAATAGCTAAGGATCTACATCAACTAGCCAGTTTGGGAGTTCACCTTCTTGAAAATCCAAAGGAAAGGTTTATTGTACATAATGCAGCAACGTCTTCATTAGTAATGGAGGTGAAAGGAGAGCAGTTCGAGAATCCTGTTCTATGACGACTTAAGCACAAGGTGAGTCAAGGTACAATAAAGGGCTTTGACCTTACTCAAAATGGATTACTTTACTGCCAAAATAGGTTATGTGTGACTAATATTAATGGAATGAGAAAAAGGATAATGGAAGAAGCCCATCATTCCCGATATTCTATCCATCCAGGATCAACTAAGATGTACCATGACCTGAAGGGAATATTTGGTAGGGAGGCATGAAAAAGGACCTTGTAGAGTTTGCGGCTCAATGTCCAAATTGCCAACAAGTGAAGAAGAACACCAAAAGCCAGGAGGTTATTTACAGTGTATAGAGCTTCCAACATGGAAGTGGGATATGATCAATATGGATTTTGTTACTAGGTTGCCTCGCTCATTTCAAAAGTTTGACTCCATATGAGTAATAATTGACAGACTCACAAGGTCAGCACACTTCTTACAAGTCATGAGTGATTATACAGCTGAATAATATGCCATGTTATACCTCAAAGAGATAGTAAGGCTACACGGAGTCCCAATCTCCACTATATCTAACCTAGGAGCTCAGTTCACTGCAAAGTTTTGGAAGTCCTTCCAATGGAGTTTAGGGACACAAGTGAATTTGATTACAACTTTCCACCCTCAAATAGACAGTCAAGCAAAATGCACCATTCAGACACTTGAAGATATGTTGCGAGCTTGTGCATTGAACTTTAAAGATAGTTGGGTGGATCATTTTCCACTTATTGAATTTGCCTATAATAACAGCTACCACTCAAGCATCAAGATGGTACCTTATTAAGCTTTGTATGGAAGGAAGTGTAGATCACTCTTTGGATGGTTTGAAATGTGTGAAACCACCTTGCTTGGGCCAGATCTAGTAAAATAAGGCATGGAAAAAGTTAAGGTAACACACTAGCAACTAGAAACAGCCCAAAGTCGTCACAAATCATATGCGGATGCTAAGAGGAGAGGACTGGAATTCTCAGTAGGGATTGGGTGTTTTTAAAAGGGTATCCAATGAAAGGGGTTATGAGATTTGGTAAGAAAGAAAAACTGAGCCCACGTTGCATAGGGCCGTATAAAATTATTAAGAAATTCGGGCAGGTTGCATATGAACTAGAGCTACCCCAAGAGCTTTCAGTGGTTCATCTTGTTTTTCATGTCTCAATGCTTCAAAAATGCATAGGTGACCCATCCCATATCACTCCTATTGAGGATGTGCAGGTTATAGAAGATCTCACCTATGAAGAGGTACATGTTGCTATTCTAGATAGTCAAGTTAAGAAGATAAGGAATAAATAAATAGCTTCAACAAAAGTACTTTCGAGAAACTAGCAAGCCAAAGATATAACATTGGAGGATGAGGATGCGATGGAATCAAAATATCCTTATTTATTTGAAACTAAAGAGGAAGTCCAACATCCAGAACTAGGAGACTTAATAGGTATGTGTGTTTGAACGTTTATTGCGTTGAACTTGGTTATGCTATGTAATTATGCTAACATTCCAGGAAGAATGTTTCTAGGGGGGAAGGATGTAACACCCCATATTTTACATGTGCTAGTACTATGCAAATGAAACATGATTTTGTTTGATCAAATTAGTGCCAATTCTTAAAAGTGCTTGAATCTCGTGTTAATGGGCGATATGTGCATCTAACGCTTAAGAGGGTCGAGTGTATACACATTTGGTGTCAAATTGAGGAGATCACGGCCCTAAACAAAGTGAGAATTATCATGCTTCTAGGATAAAATAAGCTAACAGGTGAATCACCTACTTGCTTAGCTTAAATTTTCTACCTAAACGGAGACGAGGCCCGATGTCGGATTTGTCCAAGTATGATTATGAATAAAATCTATGTTAAAGGTGTAACTTTAGCCCAAATTGTAGCATCATAGATGGACTATATGTTTAGCCCAAGGAGGATATTGAAAGGGTCCCAAAGACATCACAATGTCTTTGATAAATTAGGCCTAAACTAATTAAGAAAAAAGCTGAAAAATGGGCACCAAAGGCCCATCAATTTAGAGCCCCTTAACGCCCAAGTGAAAAAAGGGCAAGGATCTGCATCACCATCTTGGTGATGTAAGGCTAAAAATTCCTTAGTAAGTCGGCCAAATCTCCCTTCTAAAAAGAGTTTAAAGCAGCTCCCATAAGTCATTTTCCACTTGACCAACACAGAAAAATCAGATTATTCTCCAAGTTTTCTCTCAACTGTTCTTGGCTTTGTAAAGCAGCCAAATAAATCTTTTAGGATTCTTAAGGAGGACCTCCACATTGAAGGTAAATGTAAGAGATTATACTTGAGTGTGTAATAAGGTTTCTTCATGAAAAACAAGAGACTATGTTGATTAAGTATATGCTGAAAATTTTGGACAGCATGTGTCCTAAAGATTGTTGTGAATATTTATTGTTGTTCAAGAGGTATTTCTCTTCTTGGTTGGATGTATTGTGAAGTAATACTTATGTATCTAACAAAGGTTGGTTTTATAGCAATGTAGCCGGGCTGCTTCACCACTTTTACAGTCCACAAAAGTGAGTCCTTATATGATATCGCAATTGTGTTCTTAGTATTAACTTGTGGGTTCTTGGATGGAAAGCTATTGCCTCACATCCTTAATGATTGATTTGTTATTGCTCTAAGACTAGTTTAAGGCTTTTTTTTTATGTATATATGTGTCGAGAACAGTTTGGTTAAAGTTGGAACGGGTTTGGAATTGTCGACGTCAAAATGGATCAAAGGGACGTAACGTTATGCGGTCTATTTGTAGATTGTGTAGAATTGTTATATGTAGTGCTTTGTGGGCTGTTGTAAGACTGTTATGGCACTAAAATAGGTTACGCATGATATGTACATGCAAATGTCTATTACAAAGTACGATTAGGGGCTGAAAGTTGAAATAATACGCTCGGGTTTATAAATACCTGCTTGCTACCCGCGTGTTGTTTTTTTATGTGATTGGCTGCCAAGGTGTATCTGTTGTCCACTAATGCTAGTTTTATCACCTACTATGTTGTAGATAAATATTTGGAGGAAGGGAAGGCTATCTCGAGGTAGTAATGAGTCATACAATGAGGTATGTAAGGCTACTTGATTTCGTATTGTTTCCCGGCACATAAAAGCGCTTACCAACTCCGACATAACCATTAACTTTGTCTACACTCTTGCACATGTTCATATGCTCCCATACATAGTCACCTTCAAATCTGCATATATACATGGATACAAAGATACATGGGTTCTTTTTTTCAAATAAAGTGCACGAGTTATTTCATCTCAAACACATTTCGTTATTTATGTAATGTACTGTTTTCATTGTCATGTTGTCTTGTATGATTATCTACATGTCACATGTTACATCTACAGTCCTACAGCTCCAATATTCTGAAAACCAAAAGAATCATCTCACATGTAATTGAAAGACAAAGTATACTATTTATTGATGGGTGGTAGCCCGAGGGGTGGAAGAATCACCTAGACAGGGACGATCATATCATGGGTGGTAGAATGAGGGGTTAAGAAGAACCTAGCTGGTGATGATCCCGATACAATTTTACCATTTATCAGCTGGTCATTTGTATTACATGCTGTGTACAGATTATACAGTAAAGGTAAAGCAATATAAAAAACATAAAGAACATGATTCCAAAGTATAACCGAAGGTGGTCTCTTATCCTACACCAGTGCATAGTTTCATTTGAGTTGTTACTTCATATACAGTATTTCCTGCCTTACATATTCAGTACATTATCTCGTACTGATATCCCTAACGGGGGAACGACATTTCATGTTGTAGGTACAGGTGCTAGTAGATCTCTCCAGTAGGCGTACAGGACATCCAGTTGTTGATACCAAGATCCAGGTTGCTTCGGAGCTTTGTTTGTGTCTAGAGCTTATATCTTTGTATTGTACATCTCTATCCCGAACCTTGGCAGATACTTTTACTTATCTAGATTCTTTGTAGACTATGTAAATTAAAGTATGTTCATGTCTTAAAGTCACGTTGAATGTAGGAACCCCTTATAATTTGTATAGAAAGCACATAGACATAGGTTGGTCCTCCCGGGCCTTATTGGCAATAGGTTCCAGTCCGCCCTAACGGGACTTCGAGAGTGACACTAGGAGCGACATGGTGAATGGAAACCCGAGAGTCCCCAAACAATCCTCATAGCATCCACACACATATCATCGGTTCAGAAGCATACAATAGCACATTAAGCACATGGTTCTAAGGGATGAGTAAGTATGACTCACGCTATGGGGATGTCATAGGGATAGAGATCTGCATGGGTTCACATAGCACATAGCACATAGCACATGAGAACTAAGGGGCGGATAAGTATGGCTCACGCTATAGGGATAGAAGGGGACTTAGGAATTTTTAGTTTTCCATGTTATCATAAACATACTACCATAACATTAACCTTAAAAGGAAAACCATAGCCATACTATCCCGAACCTTCAGGGATAGTAGATCTCTATCCCGAACCTTGGCAGATACTTTTCCTTATATAGATGCTTTGTAGACTATGTAAATTAAAGTGTGGTCATGTCTCATATTTTAGACCCCATGGCCCCAACAGCGTAACAATATGCATTTTCTTTTGGCCCGTTATTACTGATTACTTTCTTAAAGGCACGTTGAATGTAGGAACCCCTTATAATTTGTATAGAAAGCACATAGACATAGGTTGGTCCTCCAGGGCCTTATTGGCAATAGGTTCCAGTCCGTCCTAACGGGACTTCGGGAGTGACACTAGGAGTGACATGGTGAATGGGAACCCGAGAGTCCCCAAACAAGCCTTATAGCATCAGCACACATATCATCGGTTCAGAAGCATACAATAGCATATTAAGCACATGATTCTAAGGGATGAGTAAGTATGACTCATGCTATGGGGATGTCATAGGGATAGAGATCTACATGAGTTCACATAGCACATAGCACATAACACATAACACATGAGAACTAAGGGGCAGATAAGTATGGCTCACGCTATAGGGATAGAAGGGGACTTAGGAATTTTCAGTTTTCCATCTTATCATAAACATATTACCATAACATTAACCTTAAAGGGAAAACTATAGCCATAATCTCTAGAAGCAATTAGCATTACATAACACGGTTCTGTACATAGCGTTCACATGTTGTTAAACAATGCCTCCAAGTCATAGAATAGGATGGGGGCCAAGACATGTCCTGGGCTCACCCTCAAAGTAAATACAACATAAGGGAAAGTAGTATAGTAAGTAGATAGTAAGAGGCTTGTCCTTGGATGATATGACTCACCACAAGCAATTGTTCACAATCCAAGCTAACCGTCAAGCTATGGATAAAAATAGTCTTTGGTCCCTACATGGTTAGATTATGTAGGAAAAGAGAATGCATTAGTACACCTGAATGTACTAAGTATGCGGGCATGCAATACACATGATATCATTAAACCTACATTCAATGTTAGATGACAAGGGCAAATATAGAAAGAGGTATGTAACAAAGAGTAATATATTGATACGCCATGAAGCCCAAGATGCATGAGATGCCAAAATACTTTGTACATAGTGGGATGTGTCTTTAAATGACATAAAACCAAGTGAGCTATAACTTAGAACTCTGTCGTCTTCCTCACAATGGACAAAAAAGTGATCTTCTTACCAAAGATAGATACATAATCATCCATTAAAAGGAGCATTAATATGAACTTATGCTAGGGACATAGTTATGGGATATAAGGACTTATATGAGGAACCTTAGGGCTGCGCCCCTCCCACAAGCCCGCTCGATGCTAGGTCATCATCCCACAAGACTGCATATACATATACATGCTTAAAATGGAGGCATAAGTCTTTCAAATCATTTACATGCATATTAGGCTTAAATACCAAATCGTATTTCATAAATATGCATACTTAGGCTTAAAGGCCAAACAAACTTTATAATCATGCGCACTTGGGCGTATAGCCAAATCATACTTTCATTCATAGGAACAACTTCTTCATTTTAGTGGTGTAGCCACCCATAATTTCTTAAAGAGCCATATCATAGGCATTATGTGATCACATTCTTTTTCATGCCCATACTTTTCTTGAAAACATAGACATCATCATAATTGGGACTTAGCCCACGTCATAAACTTAATGAAAATAATGTTCATGTATGCATATGCTATGAACAATGAGAGAATAGCACAAATAATAAAGATTCATACTTAAATATACAATATAATATGAAATCCAAGTGAATCTATGATGAAATTCTCATTTGAATCATCCTGGAGATTACATGCCTAAATCAACATATAAAATGGACAAGCATATTCAAAGCTTCATAATATCAATGCAATTCAATATGCTAGGGCTGAAATCACTTTCAAAACAAACTAAATTTAGCTCATATCTCAATTAAATCAAATAAGCAATAATTCATAAGACCCATATTCAAAGTAAGCTTAATTTCTTAAATCAAGGAGTAAAAGGTGTTTGGGGTTTTTATGGTTGAAAGAATCTATGAATCAATCCCATATACCTTGGATGATTAAGAAGAATCAAGAATAAATTGATTCAAGAAGAAGACCTTTCCTTGATCTCCAAGCTGATTCTCGAATAACACACTTGAGAGGAGTTCTTTTGATTAGAGAGTGTGAATATTCTAAGTATATGGAATGAAATTGAATGAGAATAGAGTATAGGTGTTTTCAGAGTTTAGGATAGGTTAGATAATCATAAATGACCATTAGGAATCACCAAAATTACAATAAATGACATTAATGAAATGAGATTTAAAAAGTTGCTAGGGTCTCGTCAAGCAAGCACATGGGTTGTGTGAAGACACACAGACCGTATGGGTACCCGTGAGACGAAAGTTAGAAAATTTTAGTCGACACTCAAAAAAATTCCTTCATCTCAAGAGTCCTTCCACTGAACGCCTCATAGACTGTCTGAATCTTCATGGGTCGTAAAAGTGTCCATGTGAAGTTATGATGTTCTGATACGAGGATTTCATACCTAGAAATAATCTTGACCAACACCCTCACGTGACATCACAAGATTTTTTTTGTGCTACAAGACCCATGTAGGGGTTCGTGTGTAAGGTACCTTAGCCAAAAGTTGGCTTTCATGATCAAGGTTCCTACCATGAGCCAGATCATTACTAGTGGTGAGCCCCATGAGCCGTCAAGGGCTCAGTATAGGGTCACTTTGTCTTGAAGTACACCATAAACCAAAAGACTCTACATACAAGGCAAAGGGCCATCTCAAGGCACCCTCTCTTAGCTCATCAACTGCTCTACGACTCATGGTGGTGCTTGTATGGTGACACTTTGGTCAAAAGCTCCCAAAAACCAAACTTCCACGCATCATTAAGTCCTTACAAGGTTCGAATCCTTGCATCATCTCCCCTTTGTGAACAGGCATCCTCGAATGATCAAGAATATGTCTTGAAAAGCTTGCCTTAAAAATAAAACATTCCAATAAGAAAAAAACAATGCATAATTCATTTCTTTAAATAATAAAGTCATTAAAGCTTATGTCAAAACATCCTTTAACTCATTTTTTTCACATGTATGCATGTCATGTATGAAATACAAGAGTGAAAGAATTAGGACCATTGAGAATAGGAAGAACCTAATACCCTAGGCTTGAGTAGATTGTAAAATATAGGGGTGTCATCTCATCATGTCTGACTTTGCCTCCCAAGTAGCACTCTTCATATATTAATTTCTCCAAAGCACCTTAACTAAAGCCACGTTCTTGTTGCAAACCCGCTCTTTACTTGCCTATCCAAGATCTTAACTACGACTTCCTCATAAGATAAGTTTTGCTCAACTTTAACACCTTCCAAAGGCACAATTGAACTGGAATCACCAATTAATTTCCTCAACAAAGACATATGGAAAATCAGATGAATAGAACTCAAATCTGGAAGCAAATCCAACCTATAAGCTATATTTCCAATCCACTCCACAATCTCATAAGGACCTATATACCGGGGACTTAATTTACCCATCTTACCGAAATGCATTACACCCTTTATGGGTGAAACCTTCACATACACCTAATCATCCACAAGAAACTTAAGGTCCCTCTTTTTAATATTCAAATAAGACTTTTGGCGACTTTGAGCCATTTTCAACCTCTCCCTAATCAACTTCACTTTTTCCATGGCCTCCATTGCCAAATCTAGGCCAATCAAAGGCATCTCACCCAACTCAAACCATCCCACTAATAATCTACACCTTTTCCCATACAAATCCTTAAATGATGCTATACAATGGTAGCATGAAAACTATTATTGTAGGAGAACTCGATGAGTAGTAGATGATCATCCCAGTTACCCTTCAATTCTAACATACAAGCCCTCAATATGTCTTCCAAAGTTTGGATTATCCTCTCGGCTTTTCTATCACTTTAAGGATAGAAATCAGTACTTAATTTCACCTTTGTTGCAAGGCCTTTTTCAAATGATATCCAAAAATGAGAAGTAAATTGGGTGCCGCAATCTACATTATAGATATAGGCATACCGTGCAACCTTACCAACTTGTATTACCCCACATCTTACATGTATTAGTTCTATGCAAATGAAACATGATATGGTTTGATCAAATTGGTGCCCATTTTTAAAATTGCTTGAATCTCATGTTAGAGGGCGATATATACGTCTAATGCTTAAGAGGATCGAGTGTATACAAGTTTTATGCCAAATTGAGGAGATCACAACCCTAAACAAAGTGAGAGAATTGAGGTGCTTGTAGGACTCAGGAAGCTAGCAGGTGAATCACCTACTTCCTTAGCTTAAGTTTGGTAGTTAGATAGAGACGAGGTCCAATGTCGAATCTATTCAAGTCCGATTATGAATAAAGTCCGTACTAACGGTGTAACTTTAGCCCATATTTTAGAATCATAAATGGACAATATTTTCAGACCAATAAGAATATAAAAATAGCCTAAAGACATCTTTGATAATTTAGGGCCAAACTAACTAAAAAGAAAGGGGAAGAATGGGCAGCAAAGGCCCATCAAGTTGGAGCCCCTTAAGGTCCAAGTGAAAGGAGCAAGAAGCTGCATCACCAGCTTAATATATTAAATCAAAGAAATCAAAAGTAAGTCGTCGAATAGGTCTTTTAAAAAGGGATGAAGATAGCCCCCTAAAGGCATTTCAACTTGGACAAAAAATCTACTTTTCTTGGTTATTCTTTGCTCTCTTTTAATGTGTGAAAAATAGCCTTCACAACCTTACAAGGATTCCTAAAGAAGATCTAAACCTTGAGTTTAAAGGTAAGTAAAGTGACTTATTCACTTAGTATTGTTTGTTTATAAAAACTAGAGAAATAAGCTAATTATACAAGTGCTAAAAATTTTGGACAGCATGTATCCGGAGAATTGTTGTACACTTTTCTTGTTAATTAAGATGCTTTTCTCTTCTTTATTGGTTGTATTATGAAGTAAGACTTATGTATTTAACAAAGGTTGGTTTGACAGTAATATAATCAGGCTACTTTACCATTTGTTACACTCCGCAATGATGACCTATTGTAGGATATCTTAATTATACTCTTAAAAGAAACTTGTTGGCTGATAATTGGAAATTGTTGTTTCATGCCCTTAACCTAATTTGGGACTATTGTGGACTATTATAAGACTGGATTTATGTGTAAACACATTGTATAGAGTTTGGATAAAGTTGAAACATGTTCGTGATTGTTGACGTCGAAATGCAGTGAGAATACGAATGTAATGCTGCCTATTTGTGTGTTGTGCTGGATTTTTATGTCTTGTACCTTGTGAACTGTTGTAAGACTATTAAGGGTCTAAAACAAGATGTAAATAACATGTACATAAGAACGATTGTTATAAAGTACAATTATAACTGAAAAGGTTGAAGGAATGTCTTTGGATCGCTAATTATAAGCTTGTTGCGCGGGTGTTAGCTTTTATGATATCGGGCTGCCAAGAAGTATTTCTTTACTAATAAAACTAGTATTATGGCCTTATATATTGTAAATAAATATTTTGGGAGAAAAGAGATCACACAGAGGTAATAACAAGGTCATCCAATGAGGTATGTAAAGCTACTTGATTTCGTATTACTTGGCATGACATCTAAATTCTCCCTTGCACATAAAGGTACTTACCAACTCCAACATAGCTATTAACCATGTCCCCACACTTTCACATGATCATGTGCTCCCATACATAGTCACCTTCAAATTTACACACATACGTGGATACCAAGTTACATGGGTTCTTGTTGCTAAATAAAGTTCACGAGTTGTTTCATCTCGTACACATTTCATTACTTGTGTAATGTACTCTTTTCATTGTCATATTCTCTTGTATGATTATTTACATGTCACATGCTACATCTATAGTCCTATAGCTCCAATATTATAACCACCAAAAGAATCATCCTAAAGGTAATTGAAAGGTAAAGTATATTGCTTATTGATGGGTGGTAACCCGAAGGGTGGAAGAATCACCTAGCCAGGCTCGATCCAATCACGGGGGTAGCCCAAGCACTGAAAGGAAAAGCCTAGACAAGGCCAATCCCGATATATATTTACCACTGATCAGCTGGTCATTTGTATTACATGTTGTGCACAGACTATATAGTAAAGGTAACGTAATAAAAAGAACATAAAGTACATGATCCCACTATATAACTAAAGGTGATCTCTTATCCTACAAAAGTGCATAGTTTCATTGGATTTGTTACTTCATATACAATATTTCCTACCCTACATATTCAGTATATTACCTTGTACTGACGTCCCTTACAGTGGACCTACATTTCATGTTTCTAGTATAGGTTCTAGTAGATCTCACCAGTAGGTATATAAGATATCCAACTGTTGTTATCAAGCTCCAGGTTGCTTCGGAGCTTTGTGTGACTAGATATTATATTTTTGTATTGTATAGTTAGTCAAGGCGAGGCTTGTCCCGACCTTTATCTGCTACTTTTCTGTATTAGAGGCTTTGTAGACTATGTAAATTAAAGTGTTGTCATGTCTCGTATTTTAGACAACGTAACCCCAACGGCCTAGTCATATGCATCTCCTTTTGGCTTGTTATTATTGTTTACTTTTTTAAAAACATGTTGTATGCAGAAATCCCTTATGATATGTATAGAAAGTGCATGGATATAGGTTGGTTCTCTCGATCCTTATCGATAACGGGTACCAGTCCTCCTTAACGGGACTTTGGGGCATGACAAAAGTGGTATCAAAGCGGGTCATTCTAGGAAGTCACAAAGTCGTGTCTATGTAGAGTCTTGTTCATCAATGTATTATGCACCAAGTTTATAAACAGGGGGCTATGTAGCATTTAGGATTTGTCACTTTCTTTTCATTCTTTAGATCGATCCATAGAACCAAGTGTAATCGGTAGATTGTGTCTGACCTCTAAATTGTTTTGTAGAACAAGTATGCCAAAAACCAGGAAAAACAAAGGTAAAGGCAAGGACGTAGAAGTGGTAGTTGGTATACCTAGTTAGGTGAGACAATGAAATGAAGCTCAAGATAAGTCTCTGTCACAGATATCTCCAACTCCCCCAACTATTATGAACCAGGAAGAAGTGAAATTCCCAGAACCACCTACAATATTACCATGTAGGATCTAAGAAATGCAGTCCAACTATTGAATCATATAGTTTCTGGCCAAGGTCAATGATAGAAAGGCCCAGTTATAGGTACAGGTGGTGTGAATAGGGTAGCTAGCACGAGGATACATGACTTCCTTAATTTGGACCCTCTATCCTTCACTGGGTCAGATCCTAATGAAGATCCACAAGACTTTATTGATCAAATTCAACACATTATATGGTATGCATGTCAATGGTATAGAAGTTGTTGAGCTAGCAATATACAGATCGAAGGGTGTCTATATTGTGGTATGAAGGGTGGAAGCAATCCAAAGATATAGAATCTCCCCCAACTACTTGGGAAGAGTTCAAGGAGGCATTTCTTAACCATTACTTGCAATTAGAGATCTGAGAGGCCCATGCAGATCAGTTCTTGAATCCCCACCAAGGGAATATGAGTATGAGGGAGTATAGCCTTCAATTTAATTCCCTGGACAGGTGTGCTCCTAATCTAGTTGCTACTATGGCAGATAGAGTTCATTGATATGTGGATAGATTGGATATATATCTGATCAGAGACTGCACCATTGCTTCCTTCAGTAAAGGCATCGATATAGCGAGGATGCAAGCTTTTGTACAGAAATTGGAGGATCAGAGGTAAAGAAGAAGCACATAAGAGTTGGAAGGGCAGCAGGCCAAAAGGGCCAAATTTATGGCGCAGTTTACACCATCCCAAGGTGATATTAGGCCTCGATTTTCTAATAGACTGCCTAGGCCATTATCCTTCTACTCTGCAGCCAGTGCTCCACCACAACTTCAAGGGTCTAGAAGCAATCAGTTTGGTGAATGAGGTAAGGGACAGGGCGTACAAATAACAAGATATTCGACATGCCAACAAATGACTCCTAGTAAGCCTTGTAAACAGTGTGGAAGAAGTCATTAAGGTATATGTCATGTTGGAACAGGGCATATGATTAGAGATTGCTCGAGGAGGCGTATGGGTGATATAACATAATCTACTAGGTCAGTTATTGCATCATCATCGTTAGTGCCTCCAGTAGGTCGGGGTCAACAATCACCTACAAGTCATGGTAAAGGTGTTAGAGGGACAGCTATCTCTAGCGAAGTCCAGGATCGCACTTATGCTCTGGGGAGTCGGCAAAATTTGGAAGCTTCACCCGATGTGGTCACAGGTACATTGTCCATCTTTTCACATAATGTATATGCATTAATCGACCCTGGTTCTACACTATCATACGTCACTCCACTAGTTACTGGGAAGCTTAAGAGAACACCCAAATTATTGAACAAACCATTTGAAGTGTCTACATCAACTGGTGAATCTATTATGGATATAAGGGTTTATTATGACTGTTTAGTAACTGTTTGTGACCGTGACACATTGGGTGACTTTATTGAGCTATAAATGATGGAATTCAATATTATAATGGGTATGGATTGGTTATCTTCTTGATATGCCACCGTGGATTGCTGAACTAAGAGATTGTACTTCCACTTTCAAAATGATACAGTTCTTGAATGGGATGGCAATGTTGGGGCGACGAAGGGTAAGTTTATCTCTTATTTTAAGGCCAAAAAGAAGATATCTAAGGGGTACAATTGTCATTTAGTTAGAGTAAGG